>JAGKTI010017459.1:0-18501 GCA_018397915.1 Birgus latro
CTCTTCTTCATCCCTTTCACTACCAGGCCCATATGCACTCACAAATACCCACAACTCACGTTCAAATTTCGCTTTCACCCACATCAGTCTCGATGACACCTCTTTCCATTCAATCACACACTGCTGTACTTCTGGGCTCACTAACAAGGCCACACCTTCTCTTGCCCTTCCTCTATCAACACCTGACAATCTTCCATTCACACTTCCAAATGTAGACTCACCTTTCCCTTTCATCTTTGTTTCACTCAAAGCTAACACATCCAACTTTCTTCTCACAAACATTCTCCCAATCTCCTCCCTTTTAGCCTCAATCGTACTACAACCACGCACATTCATAGACCCAACCTTCAGGGTACGGGGATAACTCGATCCCCCATCCCTTTCTCTGGCCTGTCTCTTTTTAGGAACTAAAAAACAGAGGAGGGGGTCCCTAGTCCCCTCACCCCGCCCCTTTTAGTCGCCTTTTACGACACGCAGGGAATACGGTGGCGGAATTCTTCCTAACACAATCTGGCCGCAGAGTAGTAGTACCACCCATAGTGCGGCCAGATTATGTCCCCCCCCCCCCGCCACAGGGAGTACTTTAGTAAAAAAAATATTGCTTGCTACCATACTATTTTTAAACACTGCAAATTATTCCTGACTGTCGTTGAGCGATAGTTGTAACATTTCACGTAGTTCTGTATGAGGATTTCCTGTTATCGTAACTTACTAATTACTTTCCACAATTTTGAAATGTACAGGCGTTTGGGCATTTACTTATTGTTTTCTATTAAAATTTGCCAAAAGATATTTCATCTTTTAAAGATATTAGAAACAGTATCTGCATATCCCTGACCGAAATCTTCTGGATACTCTGCCATCACTTCTTTGGGCGACTCTACAAGACATCAAGAGGCGATTTACCCCGCGTCTCAGTGCATCATGGCGACTGCAGGGTCAGACTTTGGGCAACAAAAAGCAACACCCTGCTTACTCTACAAACAGTACATTAGATTAATGATGTCCTATGCTTCCCTGGCATGGACTCCAGTTCTGTCTAATGCTCAACACATTCCATGTCATACAGAACAACACTCTCCGCATCACCACTGGCTGCACCGGTCAATACCACTCCCACAGCCCACTTGTACTCTCAAACTAAAGTTCTCTTTGTCAGAGACTCCCTTCATATGAGGGGCACAATTCTAAAAAGGAGCCTGTTTTAATACACAACACCTCTGCCATTACATGATATCTACATCACATAAAACAATCACCATACAAACAAGATTAAATCCTCTGCAAAAATATCCCACCTCCAGACATTCCAACACTAGCACTAAGGAACCCCTACATACTCACTTCACCCCCACGTCAAGACAGCACCTCAGTCACAACACGGTATTACGAGCCCCCCTACTGACATCCGCCACTGGGGTGTCTTTAAACATCGAGTTCGTCTACCTAGGCTTAAAGCAAGACACCAATCAGCCCTCCTCAGCTACCAGGTTAGATGTGGGTTGGGTGGAATCATAGATGACACGTGATCAGCTCGTATAGCAGTCCCACACAACATAGAACACAACGTGGAGCACCGCATAGCACGTGCCACACTGAGTCGCAGAGACAACATTAACGATGTAGGGAGCCTGTGGGACAGTCCCATAGGGAAAGTTGCTTACATGCGGTAAATAGGTCTGCTCGATCTGAATGATTGGGGTTGAGCAACAGCAAGAACATATACGGATGATAGATACTTATTTTATTCAAGGAGGATCCTGTTGTTGATCAGACAAAGAATATTTCGTTTCAAGATAAGTGTACCTACACACTGACCAACTAGCCATATGTGGTTTACCCCTTTTGGCGGTTTAGGCATAAATTAGATATTGCCACTCTAGCACCGTACGGCACATCAACCGCATATAACTGTAGGCTGAACATGGACTTGTAACTCACCAGAACAATACAGGACGATCCACATTATTTTTCATCAACTCTACAAGACCACGCTCTTTCAACCATTACACCACCAAAATTATTTTGCTTCATTCTAACACTTCAGAATCACTCATATTCATCAGACGTGCCTAACATCATACCGCTACAAATCAACATTAACCCTATTCTAACATCACATCTCCATACAACCAAACACAATACAGTACTATGAAAAGTAACAAAAACCACTCCGATCTCCTGCTGCCAAAATACATGTCATGCATTAGCACCAGCCTTCCTCTCAGCCATCACAAATCCATGCTAACTAAATTGAACACTACACTAATTATATCCTAACTTACAACATGGCCCACCCTAACCCAAGTCTATCTCGCAAAACCAGGGGAGGGAAAAGGCAGCAGCAGCTCCAGCAAGGACGCCAACAGTTTCCCCGGCGGCGGCATAACAGGTGTGGTACTGGTGGGCTCTGCTGTGTTGGGGACGGCTGTGGCTGTGATGCTCAGTGTCGTGCTGGCCACCCGTTGCCTGTGGAAGCGAGGACATGGCGCCAGCAACACTAGAGGTTATGCGCCACCGACTGAGATGCACGAGACGAGGTTGCCAGGTGAGTCACACATTCTCACTGATTCCCTGACGGTTTTTCAACATACTGGCTGTATAAATAGGTTTTGGAACGTAATAAGTTACATAGTCTTGATGGTAGAGGAGAACTGTCAACTGTTCTCCAAGTTGTATAATTCTTTGCATTAATTTGATATTACTACTGTGTTAACTAATTGCAGGACCATCCCAGGGGCTGAGAACAGACCGCCAATGTAACTGAATAACTGAGCTACTAAGTTAAAGCATTACTGACAAACGTCAGCCAGCCCAGTACATTGCATCACACAGTAGCCTACGTTGTCGTACCACGAACTCATTCACTCTCGTTACTTTCTACGTTCGGTGAATTTTTAAATTTTGAGAATTTTGTGCTTAACCTGTGGAATGTGTAAAGAAGTTTGAAATCCGTCAAGCCAGTTTGGCAGGACAATGGCACCCCTCAGTTTTGCTATATGACGCACAGTTTTCGAAATAGTTATTTTCTTATATTTCAGCTTCTTGTAAGTTTTGGTTAGTTTGGGTAAAGGTGGATCAATCTGAGTTTCAGTGAGTTTTATTGGCAGAGGCCTGTCGCGAGTTAGTTAATATATCGTAACGGAAAATTCTTGTGGCTGACCAGCTGAAAGGTATAGACAGCTAGATATATGGATCTATAGGGAGATGGATGGATAATGAAGGAAATAGATCATTTTAACTGAATGGATAGAAGTATACACAGATAAATTAAAGATCTGTATGTACTCGAAGTGGAAAAAATACACAGATGGGTGGATAGATAGACAGATGGGTAAGTGGATTAGACAGATGGATGGATGCGTAGACAGATGGGTTGACAGATGGGTGGGCAGTCACTGTTTATGGCGCAATGTGGGGATTTGTGAAGCGTAGCCAGCTGATCCATTTTTCTCGTGAGTTTGAAGATGAACTACTTTTTTTTTTTTTTCAAAATTTAGTTGCGTCTTTCTGCAGGTCCGACAGTCACCATGAGCGCTTATTCACCTTTAATCAACAAATGCCAGATTAACAGAGAGAGGACAAGAGAAGCGGCTGCCCCATCCAGACGTTGAGATCCATGTCATTCTTCCAGAAGCCTGTGTGCTTCATATGACTAAGTGGTCTTGATTTAGTTCTGATTTATAGGTATGACAGGAGAATAAGATAACTATTCAGATGAGGAACACCTGTGAAAACTGTAATGATCTGCCGCAGTTCTGTTGCAATATATTTACATCTTGAACTCACTCAATATTCCACAGTCATTTCTCACTCCCTTCCTTCCAGGTAGGAACATGTTTTTGTGCACATGTTTTTCCCGTCCATTTACTTAATCACCCGCCCATTGAAGTTTCCGTTGTACCCACACCACAAGTATTTCAGTATTTACAAACATGTTTATCCATCCATCTACCTGTACAACTTTGTGCGTATTCTGACTACAGTCCTATTTTTCTTCTTATCTTTCTGTTCACATATATTTCTACATAATTACCAGTTTAAATACCAGACGCTTTCCATTTATGTATGCATGTTCATCCACTACATGACTTGTATTATAAGTACACTTCAACTATTCGCCATACCGGCCGTTTCTTGAGGCCCTTCCACATGATCAGTGGGCACCTGTGGAGTCCCAGTACGCTGCTCATCAGCTTCGAAGTATGGTGACGAAATGCGCCATAAACAGTGGAGCAGGAGCAGGGATGGTGTTTGAAGTCATCACCCCTTCATTATTATTTACCACTCATTCTCCATTACCATACTCCAACACCATAGGTGCCCGCCGAACGTGTGGGAGGGCCGTCAAGCTGCCTGGCAGTTTTGCTTGCCCCACCCATAAGAGATTTTGTACTCCCCTCCCCCTCCTCCGTCCTTCATATATGGTTCTACACACCCTCCCCCACAGTCAGGCGTGGAGGCACTTCGTTATACTCGCACTCGCGAAGTTACATTGAGTAATATGTTTTGATTGGCGTGTGTGCGTATGTGCTTATCTGTCTCTCTGTCTGTATTGGAAGGGCTGAAGGCTAGCCAGAGTAAACCTGTTGTTTTTTTAGAAAAATAGTTCAACGCTGAAGGTCATTGGACTATGTCAAAGTTTCACATAGCACAATAAACTTTGCCGGTTTTTATCCAATCTAAATCAAACTTGGAGGGACTGAAAGTAGGGCAAGAACGAAGTTTTGTGTGTGTGTGTGTGTGTGTGTGCGTGTCCTACTCTGGGCATAGGATTAAGAGCCCTTTCCCTGAGGCTCAACAGTTTTCCTGCATACCATACACATCGGTGCTAATATCCACCGCCTGTACTGAATACATGCTAGGGCTGTCTCATACAGGACTGGTATTTGGTAATAGCGGGGGTATTTGTACGATATGTCGACGGGACTCGTGGTCGATAAAGTCCGCTTTATTGAAATTTAAATCCTTGAACTGTTCCCTGTCCCAGCCGGGATTCGAACCCGCGTCATTTGGGACAGCAGACCACCTCTCTTCCGACTCGGCCATTACCTCAGTTTTCAGAACAGTCAGTGAAAGGTCAAGGTCATCGGGCAACGTCAAAGTTCGCCCCGTGTGTTTGTGTGTGAAGAAAAAACAGATTTGCTCTGCTTTGGACCAAGTTAATGGAAGTGTTGATGATTAGCCAAGGGATTGATCAATCATTCTTTTTGGAATAAGAGGTCAGAGGTCATGGGCACATGACATGGTCAATTTAAACGGGTATTTTTCCGATGTACAAGAACTGGAAGTGTTCAGGAAAAGGTAAGCAATACAAGATCCGATAAACTGTTAAAGGTCAAGATCGCAAGGAAAGGTTAAAAGTCAGGGTCACAGGGCAGGGTCAGCTCTAACAGCGTTGATCTCATTTTAATCAAGTTTGGTTGAAGGGTCAGGAGTTGAAGAAAAATACGCCAGTCTGATTTTGATGAGGGTAAGTCGAAGGTCAGGGTCACAGAGCAGTGTCAAATGTTTCTCCCTCATTCCTGTTGGTGGGTGCGGGTATTGCTCTCTTGGAGTACGCCTTCTTGTACTCTGTTTATTACACTCGTGATCACAGAGAAAGACTAGGTATTAGGCTTTGCATGCCATGTGAATGTGTGTGTGGGGGGGGGAAGAGACAAAACACTTTTATCCTATTTTAACTAAATTTGGTTCAAAAGTTTATGAGCAATCAAGGGTTTCACCTATTGTATTTGATAATAAGAGGTCAAAGGACAAGACCAAATGGATAGGTCAAAGTTTGATCTATCAGGATCAACTTACCCAGTTTTCATCTGATCTGCGTCAAACTTAGTGGAAAATTTGAAGATAACATCCGAATGAAGCAGTGTGATACAGAGAACAATCTACCAAACTTCGAGGTCACAGGACAAGGTCAGAGTTTGACCTGTGTGTCTGTGTGTGACCATTATGGTGGTGCACATGTATATGGCCAAAAATGAACTTCATGACACAAGTCAGGGCACCCGCTCATTTTGGTAGGTTTGTCATTGGTATAATATTGCCAAAATTTTAGCTTCCTAGAAGACAGTGCTCAAGAGCCATACAGTATCAGAATTATGGTGCCTTGTATTCCTAACAACCGTGATGTTGGTGAGATTGATGTTTACTCCAGTAATACGAAACTTACCATGAAAATATAACAGAATCATATGGAATAATAATATCAATAATATAAATTACAATGAGCATAAGTCTCGTACACTTATCAAACCAGAATTCCTAATACTAGTCAGTATTTCATAACAGCGGCAATAACAGACGCCTTTGTAGTCTGCATGGGAATAGCTTTCCGGTTTGCTTCAACAACTTGCAGAAGAAACTGCTTTTCTTCCTCATCATTGGTAATAAGACAGTTATATTCTTCAAAGAGCATTACAGCACGCTCAGCAGCGTCATTCACCACCCTCAACTTTCTTATTCCCTCTTTTCCCTGCAAATAATCCTCGTTTGTGTTCCATGAATCTGGTGGAAGCATAAGAAATGACTCTCCAATTTTCAGGTGATGTACAAATGTTCATTGTCTGCATGCTTGCTAAATCTCCCAAACTTGTTTCTTTTGCTAGAGTGGATGATCCACCTCTCACATGGTGTATTCCAGGTTCTCTGCGCATAGCCTTCACTAGCTTGGCTTTCTCTGTTGACGAAACTCTCTCAGAGAAAAGTGCGAGACCCACATGCTCATCTAACAGGTACCACAGGTGGCGCTCCAGGACTTTCATTACAGCAGCGGCAATCTCACCATCAATGGCTTTGTATTTGTCAAGATCAGCCCAGAATGCCAAATCTCCAGCAGGTGCCTCAGCTGCAAGGGGGGGCTTCTATCCATGCTCTAGTGCAGCGTTTCTCAACCGGGGTTCCCCGGAACCCTGTCGCTGGGGGTTCCGTGAGAAATAGTGATAAATAGGCTAATCAAAGGTAAATGCATTTTTGAGTCATTTTGTGTTTAATTTCATATTCGTAATTTTACTATACACCTACGCCATATTCTTGGAAAAATCTTGGGTATTATCTTAAAGTCTTAACCTGTTATATATATCATTTAAAAGTATAATAATTATAGAGAATATACTTAGCGATGTCTATACGGGGCCAGTGTGAAGCCGCCTTTAGTGGTCAGTATACAGGAGCTATACGTGACGGATTTGTGTATCATCAAGTGACTCGAGTACAGGACACATGCACGGTCTCCATCAGTCCTGTCTGTACTTCCTGGCATGCAGGTACAGTCCCTCATTCACTCATGTCATTTAGTAAATTTTGCCCATCATATAGGGATTTTATATGAATTTTAAAAGTTTAAGTATGTTTATGATTTTTTTGTTAGTTTATGAGAAGTTTGTGTGTGTGTTTTCTCTCTCTTCCAAGGTTGGTTCTTCTGTTTGCTTTAATTTGCTTTAATTTTATTTGTTTAAGTTTGGAGATGAAATGAAAAAAGTTTCTGATGATGCTACAAAAATTCAACTTCATTAAAAAAAAAAAATCAGTTCATTCCAGAATGTTTAAAAAGCTGCGTGAAAACCTGGACAAAGAGCACATAAATCTCTTGCTACATACAGAAATCCGGTGGCTGAGTGGAGGAAGAGTTCTAAATAGGGTGTTTGCACTGAAAGATGAATTGCATGAATACTTTCAAGAAAACAATAAGCAAGATTTTGCCAAATGCTTTGAAGATAAAATATGGTTGCAGAGGCCAGCCTACTTAGCAGACATTTTTCATCATATGAATCAGCTGAACAAGACACTGCAAGGCCCTGGAGAAAATGTATTGCCTTCAAGTGACAAGATTTTTGGATTTAAAAGAAGACTGAATCTTAGAAAAAATAATGTTGCAAAAGGATATTTTGAGATGCTTCAAGTACTCCTGGGGCTTAAGAGTGAAGAAGGATATCAGCAAATTTCAAGTCTTACTGAAACCCGCCTGGAAGAACTGTGCATCAAAATCGAACATTATTTTCCTTCCCTTTCAACACAAGTGTGTGATTGGGTGAGGGATCCATTCTCTGAATCTTCTGCTCATCCTGAGAAGTTGACTTTAAGAGAAGAGGAAGAATTTTGTGAGCTGCAGTCTGATCGAACATTAAAGATGAAATTTACTGACCAATCCCTGGACAAGTTATGGATTTGTGTGAAAGAAGAGTATCCTGCCATTCAATGGAAAGCAATAGATACTGTATATTGCTGCAGTTTTCAACCTTTTACATGCGTGTGCAAGCATTTTCTTATTTAACAAGTGTCAAGAGCAAAGACAGAAATATTCTCCTTTCAGTTGAACATGAAATCCGTGTGTGTTTATCTAAAGTTCGACCCCGAATTAAGTATCTCTGTACCAAAAGACAACCACAGGTGTCACATTAGGGAAGCAGATTTCAGTATCTAAATTGGCTTAAAAAAAAATTGCCTTGACCCATATATTTGTGCATATGACGTATTGCCTTGATTTATCTTATGCCTTTTCAACATTATCATCAATAAACGATTAAGTTATTGCAGTAGTACTAGTAGTTATTATCTGTTTTTTTTCTGTTTATATGTGTTATATATGATATTGGTTATGTTTATTTTTTGTGTGTGAATGAAACCCTCCGTATGAGGTCTCTTGAGCAAGCAGTTTGTTTTCAGTTATTTATTTTTATTTGCTTACTTATTTATTATTTTGCATTGTCAAACTTGAGAAAAACGTAAGATTGTTTGTTTAAACCAGTTATCAGAAGTAATATATTATGTTTCCTTATGGTCTTTAAATTTATACAGGAGAAAGAAAGATATTAATAATGATATATAATAATTTTTACGTAAGGGTTCTCTGAGACATGAAACTTATTTCAAGGGTTCCCTAAGGGTAAAAAGGTTGAGAAACGCTGCTCTAGTGTAAAGGAGTGCACCAAACTGTACAAACCGCTGAAGCTGACGTTGTTCTTTCTTTGTCAGATGAAAGACGTCTTGCTGATTACGAAAGAGATATATTTTGATGGCGTAAAGCAGCTCAGCCATCCACCTTGCATTGTGGACAGACCATGGTGTTCGCCAGTGAATTTGCTCGGATGGACTTTCCAGCACAATCATCGTCAGTTCAACCAGTTCTTGGTAATCATCCCTGATGAGTAATTCCTGGCCAGTCACATCTTTGAGAACAGCTTCTGTTTATTTCACAAAACTTAACTCCATCATTTAGCTCCAAGGCCTGAAAGTTTTCATGGCAGAGATTCGACCAACAAGACTTGAACCTTTTGAAGAGAGGAATACCTGGTGAGCTTGATGGTCCAAAACATAAGGAAAATGCTTATGCACGAACCAGTTCCATAACATGATGGCGACAGGCAAACTAATGTAGCTCTCTAACAAGCATATTCTGAAGACGAGTGCATACTCCACTGATTCGACAAGTATTTACAGATGTGGTGTCAAAGCTCATTGCCTGCACTTTGCCTACCAGGTTCCACTGCACCAGAAGATCATAAATAGCTTTGGCTTCATATTCTGCCTTGCCAGAGGATATCTTTGGTACACCAAGAAGCTTATCTATTCCAACTCCAGACACCAGCACTGGCAGGCAGTGAACTTTTCCTATTCCAGCAATTTGAAGCAGAATCTTGCCATCCCAGTGTATGACTTGAGGATATTCCGGCACAAACTCTGCTCTCGCTAATTCTGCATGATCTTGTCTTGCTTTCTTTCTGACTCTGTGGATGGTGCTACGGGAAATGGGAAGAGAAGAGGGATCATGACCAAGGGCAGCGGCAAGTGGAGCTATTAAACGAACCGCCTCTCGATCAGATGTTTTGTTTCTGTCCAAACCTCCTGTCACATGCTTGGTTTGGGATGTTGGAATTTGCTGGTTCTGTGGTTTTGCATCCTCATACTTAATTGCCAGTTTTGAAGAACGGCTAGGTGCAAAATCAACATCTGAATCATTTGTATCATTTGAGCTGTCAGTTTTATCAGTCATGCAAACACTGTTCGCTGTTGAGGTGGCTGCAGCAATAGCCTTTTGTCGACGCTTTTCTTCATCATTTTTTCTTTTGGGGGTTCTTTCCTTCTTTTTGGCCAGTTCCTTGTCTTCAGTACTCATGTACATTTTCCGGTCTTGTCTTTGATCATTGAGGAATTCTTTATCTTCTTTGATCTTGATCATAGTTAGTGCATCAGAATGAGCAATGTCAAATAGAGAATTCAAAGTTCCAGCATACTCCCTCTGTCTATTTCTTTGAGTTTCAGAACATCTTCCTCTGTTTTTCTTCAGCAGCAACCAGGTGGTATGGAATTTTTCTAATTTCTCAATTACATGTTTTTCAAGGATAGTAGGAATGGCAACTTCACGCCAAAAGACCATTAACTCCTCAGTTGTCATATGACTAGCTTTCCTGACAGACTTTACTTCCTGCAAGTGATGGTGGAACCTTTGCAGTACTTGTCTAATTGTGGGAAGTTGCTTCAGCCCTAGCGGTAAAAAGTTACTAGGACCAATCAAGAAAATGTCACTTTTCTGACGAATTGATGTCATTGCTGATGTGCTTAGGAACGGCCCAGTGTCGGCTTCAGTATTACTGTATTACTGCAATGATCTTCATACTAACACCAAATCAGTCACCCTGTCCTGCTAGTTATGGTATCTTCCAACACAAGTCTCTATTGTGAAGTATGCACTGGTTACTATGATGGTCTGGTAGCACGTAACAATTTTGAATACATTCATCAGAGAGGTGACACACATACATCAGGTGTTACTGATGCATTGCAGATATCAAACATTCAAGTCAACTAATACTGCAATTATGATGAGAACTTTTATGAATGTATGAGTGTATCCCTTTCAGTAGAATGTTGCTAGTTTTGTCATTGTGTGCAATATTTGAGACTCATTGGGCACTGTCTTAAAATACCTCTAGCTTTCTGAAATTGTGCACCATTGATTCAGTTGGTAGGTCTAACAAACTGAGAGGGTGTCCTGATTTCTAGCTTGAATTTCATTTTTTGAACCACTCTAGTGAACAGATTAACTGAAAAAGTTTTGATTAATTTAGACCAAACTTGGTGAATTGGTTGAGGATAAGCCAGAGGCTGATCTATCATTTTCTTGTTTTTACAACAGTGACCTAAGTCAAAGAGCAAGCTCAAATAGCAATATCAATTTCAATTTTGTGGTAGGTGGGGGTGACCATCATCCACCCATTTGGTGTAGTGATACCTTGTTGTTGGGGTAGCTCTACATTGAGTGGCAAGCCAAATGATTTTCTGTAAACCAGGAAAGCATTTACAACGCTGGGTGGTAACCTTATAACCAACCAACACGTGTTCCCTTCAACGCTGGGTGGTAACCTTATAACCAACCAACACGTGTTCCCTTCATGACAACAAGAGGGTTGGCGGAGGGTTAGTGCCCCTCCCTGGAAAACAAGTAACTAAAAATACGAACAAGAAGCCTCGGATCAGGACCGACCAAAAGGTGACGACTAAGGACTGAACAAAGGACTTGGTATGGATAGGTACATAGAATGTAAGTGGTGGAAATGATGAGGTGAAAGAAAAAGAGATTGTACAGGTGCATAAGGGTGCGAAAGTAATGTATGTGGATTAACTGAAACTAAATGGTGAGGTGAGAGTGTGAGAGAATGGGAGTATGGATGGGGTATATGCGCTGGAGTAGGTGAGAATGAGAGGGCAAAAGAAAGAGTGTGTATTGTTGTGAGTAACAGATGGAAGGAGAATATAAGAGAATATAGATCTGTTGGCTCAAGGATTGTGTGGGTAAGAGTGAAAGTCTGACTACAAATGTGGGCGACCGTGTGCATGTATGCGCCAACACAAGATTGTGCAAGCAGAGTGAGAGAAGAGTTCTTGACAAATGTGGAAGCGTGCTTGGAAAAGTTTGAAGGGAGTGAGAGAATGTTTTTGATTGGAGATATGAATAGAAAAGTAGGGAATGTGAAGGTGGATGGAGTGGTTGGTGAGTGGGATGAGAATGGCAGTGCTTTAGTGGACATTTGTGCCAGGAGGGGGTTGGTGATATCTAATACCCTCATCAGGCACAAAATGATCCATAGGTATATGTGGCAAGTGATGAGAAGGGTGGATGATGAAGTGAATGAACAGAAGGCAATGATTCATTATGTGTGTGTGTGTGGATGAAAGGTTGAGAAGGTGTGTAATGGATGCAAGAGTATATAGAGGTTGGGAGAGTGGACTTTCGGACCACCACTTGGTGATGGTCAGACACAAAGTCCAAACAAAATGGAGAAACAGAAAAAGGGAAGGACAGGAGGAAGTAGTTCTTACAAGGAGGGTAGAAAAGTTACAAGAGGATGGAAAAAAGGCAAAATATAAGAGGGAAGTGGAGGAGCGATTGGGTAAATATAGAGTGGAGCAGATGGGGGACGTGGAAGGTGTGTGCAAAATATTCACAGAAGAAATCTGTTCAGCATGGGAGGTGGTGTGTGGCGTAAAGAGAATATGAAAGGGAGTGCATGGAACAGCATGGTGGACTGAAGAGGTGAGAGAGGCTGTGGCACAAAAGAAGCAAGCATATAGTGAGTGGATGAGAAACAGGGGGATCGAAGAAATTGAGAGACGGAAGAGAGAGGTATATGTCGAGAGGAGATAGAGGTGAAAAGATTAGTAAGAGAGAGTAAAAAGAAAGTGGATGAGGAATTTGGAAGGAATTTGAGTGTAAAGTGGAGGGAATGTAAGAAAATGTTCTGGAAAGAGGTAAAGAGAGTTAGACAGGGTGCCAAAGAAGTTAGCTGGGGAGTGAAAGATAAAAATGGTAGATTACTAGTGGAGAAGGGAGAAAAAGTGAGCAGATAGGGAAAAAACTTTAATGAATTTTTGAACATAGAGATTGAAAGTAATGCAAGTATAAGTGGCTGGGGAATGGCTGTGAGAAGGAGGGATGTGAAAAGAGAGGAAGAAATCAGCAGGAAGGAAGTTGTAGAAGCAATGAAGATAGCTAAAATTGGGAAAGCCCCAGGAATTGATGGAGTGTGTGATGAAATGATGAAGCATGGGGGAGCGATAGCAATAGAATGGATGTGGAAGATGTGCAGATTGGCCTGGGAGGAAGGTAGAGTCCGGGAGGATTGGATCTCAAGTATAATTATTCCCCTGTACAAAGGAAAAGGGGAAAAAGAAGTGTATTATCATAGAGGCATTTGGCTTCTTAGTGTAACAGGAAAAGTATATGATAGGATACTTATTGACACAGTTAGGGAAATGCAACTGGAATTAGGTGGAACAAAACAAGGAGGTTTTAGGAAGGGAAGAGGTTGTGTAGATCAGATATTTATTCGTAGATCTTTAGTGGAAAAGTTTCTAGAGAAGGGAAAGAAGTTGTATGCAGCCTTCATGGATTTGGGGTTTGGAAAAAGCATATGACAGCATGGATAGACAAGGATTGTGGAAAGTATTAAGAATATATGGAGTAGATGGAAAGTTGTTGCAGGCCGTGAAGAGTATGTACGAAGGTGCTAAGGCTGCAGTGTGTGTGCATGGTGAACTGAGTGTATTTTTCTATTTGAAGGTTGGATTGAAACAAGGATGTGTCATGTCTCCATGGTTGTTCAATCTGTATATGGATAGGGTTATAAATGAGATACAAGGTAGGGCAGTGGATTTTGGAGTGGCCCTAGTGAGAGAGGGCAGTGTTTGGAAACTCCCTGTACTGTTGTTTGCAGATGATACTGTGTTGTTAAGTGAGGACGAAAGGGAGTTGCAAAGGCTTGGTAGATGAGTTTGGGAGAGTATGTAAGAAACGGAATCTAAAGGTGAATGTCGGGAAGAGTTAAGTAATGGTCTTCGAGAAAAGTGAAGTCAGTGAATGTACAGTGAGACTGGGTGCGGAGGATATGGAGAATGTGAGTGCGTTTAAGTACTTGGGTAGTGTAATGAGTAAGGACGGAAGTTTAGAGGGTGAAGTGCTTGAAAGGGCGCAGCAGGGAAGGAAGGTTGCTGGTTCCTTGAAAGCAGTGATAAGAAACAGGGAAATGAGCATGGAAGTGAAAAACTACTACATGAGAGTATTGTGATACCAACTCTAACGTATGGAAGTGAAGTTTGGACCTTGAAGGGACAGAAGCCAAGAGTGAGAGCAGTGGAAATGAGTTATTTGAGAGGAGCATGTGGAGTCACATGGAGAGACAGACTGACAAATAAGGAAGTGAAGGAGCGTGTGGATGTGGATGTGATAGGAAGCGTTAGGAGAAACACATTAAATTGGTTTGGCCATGTGGAGAGGATGGAGAGTGAGAGACTAACGAGAAGAGTGTATTTGAGTGAGGTGGACAAGGAGAGAGGGAGAGGGAGGCCAAGGATGGGATAAAGAGATGGAGTGAGAGGTATATGAGCGATGGGGGTGAGAGTTGGGAGCAGGGCAGTCAAATGGCGGGGGACAGAGCGACATGGAGGCGATTTGTTTGTGGCCACCCCTTATGGGATTAAGGCGTCTGGCAATAGATAGATAGATAGACGGAATATGAACCAGTTTTATCGGATTTAGACCAAACTGTGAAAAACGATTCAAGGTAATGCAAGGACATAGAAAAAGATGATTTTAATGAATTATAGGCCAAGGTCAGAGCGAAATATCAAAAGTCAAGGCCACAGTGTAAGATTAACTCAAACAGCAGTGAACCGATTTGGATCAAACTTAGTAGGAGAGTTAAGTATTTCGATTGTCAGAGGAATCAGTCGAAGGCCAAGGTTACAGGCCATGTCTAATGTGCAAGCCTAACACCAGCTGATAGGTGCATGTGTTCAACTTTCCGAGTGCTCCTGCTTGTTCTTTATTTAATGGCACATTTACATGTCATGCATTACATGGAAAAGTAATATTTATATCATATGAGGGCATCTCTTTTAGGGGGTAAAATTTGATTAAATAACAGTTACACCAAATGGCACTGAATTAAAGAAATGTAGGGATGGCATTACATGTTCATCCATCCAATCCTATGTTACCCCATGAGGAGCGTAGGAGGCCGGGGCTAGGCAAGTTGGTCCTGACATTTAAGATGAGACTGACCAGCCTCACTCAACCCTGAGTGGCATTACGTGAGCAGTACACCCCAACCATCCCTTGGATGCAAACCTTCACCTGCTCAATCAAGCTAGAGCGCCATAATTACTCACTAAACCACAAGGTGCCATGATTTGGTTGTATGGTTACCACCCAGCGTAGTGATGGTTTCCTGGTGTATAGGAAACCATTTGGCTTGTCACTCAGTGTAGAGTCACCCATAGGCAGAAGGAAGAGGAAAGAGTGAAGGAAAGAAAGATAGAAAGGGGGAGAGTAAAGTCACCCGTAAGCAGAAGGAAGAGGAAAGAATAAAGGAAAGAAAGACAGAAGAGGAAGGAAGGACGAGAGGAAAGGACAGACACCCAAAAGAGCACTACACCGAGTGAGTGGATGGTGAGCGCTCCCACCTACCATTACATGTACACATGATAAAAAACGTATCGCGCAGGATGGGTACGATGATACCCGAAATGATCAATACAGCTTGTGAAGGACTTGCAACCTTAATTATCACCTGAATATGCACCCAGTAACAATATCATCCATAAACTGTCATATGAACCCCGTCTATGACATACTTAGGTCAGCATGTCTCACAACTAGGGGAAAAGTCATTAAACATTTCTAGAGTCCAACGTCCGTGGCGTCAAATTGTTTCGGGACAAATGTGCACCGATACTTTATTTATCGTGTGTACATTCACAGCATTGAAGCTGTTTACTCACCGGCAATTACCATTTTTCTTTTTATGGAAGCAAGTATAACACAAATGATGCGATACTGTGTCAAAAGAGTTAGCACTTCCAGACATGAGTCATCTTGATTGTCTTGTTGCATCCGAACTCGCTAAGCGAGAACATTTTTTTTTTTTTAATACGAGAAAGATGGAGACAAAGGACAGGAGCACGCAATATTGTTCCCTCCAAAGAAAAACAAAAAACAAGAAAACAGAGAGCCAAATTCAAGATCTGTTCATTTCGTTTCGAGATGCCTGGACACATTGCATTTAAAAGACTGGAGATCATAGGCAGAACGAAATACAGAGGGAGACAGTTCAAGAGTTGACCTGTTGCATATATGAAGGACTGGGAGCAACGGTTAACTCTTGCATTAGAGAAATGGGCAGAAAATGAATGAGAGTTTGCTGCTAGACGGGAGTTACGCGCCTGCCGTAGTGGTAGAGGGATGCAAGCAGACAGTTTAGGGGAGCAATGACCATTGAAGCAGCGATAGAAAAGAAATAAAAATGCAACAGTGCAGCGAAAAGAAAGAGGTTGAAGGGAGCCAGTAAGAGGCGCAGAGTTGATAAGACGAAAAACCTTTCACTCCATCTTATTGAGAAGAGCTGTATGTGGGGAGCCTCCCCACACGTGGAAGTTCTACTCTACACAGGAGCAAATGAAACCTCTGCATAAAGCCAACAACTGTGCAGGGGTAAAGAAGGCAAGGAGTTGTCTTAGCACACCCACACTCTTGGAAGCATAGTTTACAAGGGAGGTAATTTGATCTTTCCAAGAGAAATCCCGCGAAAATAAAATTCCAAGTATTTGTAAAGATGGTGCAGGACTGGGTTGGATATTCTTTAAAATTAGTGGATACACCTGCGGAAGACTTTGTCGGGTTGAAAGATGTAAAACCTGAGTTTTTGATGCACTGAAAACAATAAGATAACTTTTATCCCAATTAGAGATATGAGCCAAGCCACACATTATGTGTGCCATAGCCTTATCCCTTGTATGATGAAGTAACTGCTGAAATGGACGCGGAGAGAAATGAATGGAAAGGTAAAGGTTGGAGTCATCAGCAAATGCGTGGATAGGGTCAGATGTACAACGTAGAGGGTCAGTGATGGATAACAGGAAGACAGTTGGAGATACGACAGTGCCCTGAGCAACACCTCTATTGATAGCTCTTGCAGAGGAACGGTGGCCGTTAACAGTAGCAGCTATAGAGCGAAGAGAAATAAAGCTAGAGATGAAGGCGCGGATAGAAGGATAGAAACCGTAAGAGTGCTGTTTGGTAATTAATGATTTATGCCAGACTCGATCGAAAGCCTTTGAGATGTCAAGTGCAATCGCAAAGCTTTCTCCCAAGTCCCGTAAGGAGGACGACCAGGAGTCTGAAAGGCAGGCGAGATGATCACCAGCGGAGCATCCCTGGCGAAACTCATACTGATGATCAGAAAAAGCGTTGTAATAGGAAAGGCGTTTTTTTTTCCTGAATAGACCAAAAACTTATGAAATGCAGGATGTTAAAGCTATTGGGCGATAGTTCGATGGCTGGGAATGGTCACCCTTCTTTGGGACAAGCTGAATGAGAGCAAACTTCCAGCAGGAAGGAAAGGCAAAAGTTGACAAAGGCAAAAGAGTTTACCTAGGCAGGGTGTAAGCACAGAAGCACAGTTCTTGAGGACAACAGGAGGGCCCCCATCGGGTCCATATGCTTTGTTAGTATTGGGGCCAGTGATGGCAGAAACTACATCAACTGAAGAAATTTTAATGTCATCAATGAGAAAGTCAAAGGGGGGTGGAATCGGAGGAGAAAGTCTGAGTGAAGAGTTCTGCTTTATCAGTAGAAGAAATAGCTACAGAACCATCAGAATGGAAAAAAAGGAGGGAAGGATGGTGAAATAAAGTTGTTAGAAAGGTTTATGGCAAGGTGCCAGAAGGAATGGAAAGAATTCGAGTTGGAGAGTTCAGAACATTTGATTTGAATGAAGATATTTTTGGCAGAGTGAAGGACAGACTTAGCACGATTCCAGGCATAAACATGAAAGAGATGAGATTCAGGCGTGGGTTGGCTGTAGTACCTTTTGTAGACCTTCTTGTTGTGGACAGCATTAGAACGAGCGTGATTAAGCCATTTTTTTTCCATTAGTCAAAGGATATGTGAAAGGAATGTATGCTTTCATGCCCGAGATAATACCCTCTGTAATGCGCAAGGCACGCACAGATGGCTATCGGCCATGGACGCAATAGCCATTCCAGAGAAAATCATTGAAGTACTGCCTCAGGGCCTCCCAATCAGCAGCTCGAAAGTGCCACAGCCAACACTTTTTGAGAGGATCCACAGGCCATTCTGGAGTGATAGGTCAGGTTAAGGTGATAAGGTTGTGATTGGAGGATTCCTAAGAAAAGGAAATATTAACAGCATAAGTAGAAGGATTAGTTATAAGGAAGAGGTAAAGTATGTTGTAACTCACTCCAAGGCTGTCAGGGATACGGGTAGGGTGCTGTACAAGCTTCTCTAGGTCATTAAGGATAGAAAAGATGCAGGCTTGTTCAGCAGGTGGCTCACTGAGAGGAGGGGAGAGCCATAGGTTGTGGTGAACATTGAAATCTTCTAGAATGGAGATTTCACAGAAATGAGAAATTGATAGGATGTGTTCCATCTTAGAAACAGTGGCGGCAAAAAGGGGGGGCATGGAAGGGCAAATCCCCCCCCCCCCC
>JAGKTI010017460.1:0-18501 GCA_018397915.1 Birgus latro
GGGCCCCTTGATAAAGATTCATGTCTGCACGACACTGTTACCAAGTGCGGCGAGAACCCTACCACCACGTTTCTGGGCTAGATGTCCTCGTCTCATATGTCGGCAACTGTACATTATGAAAGTGTTCAACATTAGATTGTTTGCTTATCTACCGAGATTTGCCGCTTGCACTATGATGCGATTGTTCAGTATACAAATCAATATTATGAAGATTAAAGGGATTAAAGAATCCCCCGAGCTAGACCTTACAATGAGATCATATAGCCCCGCTAGGTAACAGGAGGGCGCTACCCCTCCCAGCACGGCAGTCCCGGGCGCGGATCGAACTCACGACCCCCCGGTCCCGAGCTCGATGCTCTACTTCTGAGCCACCGTGTCCCAATATTATGAAGAGCATTTTCGCATATGGTATAGCTACATTAGTTCATCAGGTAGTGAAACTAGATTCGAATCGGGGTTTACTAAGGCACAGTATCTAAAAGCCACCTGAAGTAGTAAAAGCTACAGTGTTACCACACGAAACGCGGAGGGGTTGGCTAGCGAGCCATTACTTCTTTTATGAGTGTACCAGTATGATAACTGTGTACAAATGCTGCAAATGGACTTCATGGATGTGTGTTTGTGCCCATATAAACATATGAATTTGGAACTTTGAGGTGGCATATGTTGTCAGAAAATTCTCTGCGAGTCACTCTTCTCTAGCGGGAGTTAATCTAAATTGAAACAATGGTAAATTTGCATAAGTCTCGTGAGCAAATTAAGGCAATTAAATCCCCTAACTCACCAGAAAATCATCTCCTCATATACTAGCTAGTTCCCTAAGATTTGGCCAAATTCATAAGGTCACTCAGCTATATTGAGTCGGACAACAGATGATGACAGGCGGGCAGTCTTGGCCATTTTGCTGGGCAATCAGGCGTCCTTCTAGGTGTGTATTTACAAGTGCTAGGTGGACGGTGTCTGCTAATGGATTGCGTGGATATGGCGGGTTTCTTCTCCCCCATGGGATTGAAGAGTTGCCAACTATTTATTAATTATAAGGCTAAATACAGTTGAATTACTCCTTGAAATATACAAGGTGAATCTAACTTAATTTAATCTTAGTTTTAATTAAACTAAACCAAATATTCTCTTCTATCTATAAAGATATATATTAAACCCACGACTGCTTTTCATCGTGAGGCTTTTCATTCTCAGGACACGTCACACTCAAGCAGACGCAGTGAGGCCAATGGAAAACTCCTAATTATTTACATGTATGTACAATATAGTTGTCCACAAAGGTTAAACACAATAGCTTTTAATTTATAAATAATAAGAATTATTAACAGAACGTAATCTCTGGGTTATTAAACCTCTCGAATCATTATTAGCATTCTGGAAGTTTTCCTCTGCCCTTTAACATCGACAACTATTGTAAAAGTAAAGAGCACAACCGCTCTGGGGGAAAATATTTCCCACATATGTTGATAAAAGTAAAGTGAAAGCAGTGAATCGGGGGCTATTAAGGAATATATGTGGCTTGTGTTGCTTGTATAGGATATGAATAAAGTTTCATGAAATGTGTGGGGAAAGGAGTCCTTTTAGTTAAAGAGTAGACTCATGTTTATAGAAAAATTTAGTAGAATGAGTGGCAGTGAAGGCCACAAAGCAATGAAAAGGGTAAACATGAGGAATTTTGCAAGCTGGAGATATGGAGAGCCAAGAAGTAAAAGGATGAATGTAAAAAGTTAATTAGTTTAGAAAAGGAGACGGGCTATGAAAGATGAGGAAGATAAAGAACTATTGAATAGAAATTGTTTTTTCACTTCTATACAGAGATGCTGATGGCAATCTTGCACTCCTTTAATAGCTTGGCATTTAATGAAATTGTCAATGTCCCACAGCTGTTGTGAAGTATTGCGCATTACCAAAATTTTGTTGACAGTTAACCATTTGGGAAAAAAAGAGAGTTTAGGAGAATTAAATACATCCATGTATATTTATAAATACTGTACAGTATATTATTGATACAGTTTTGTCAGGTAATTTTCCATGTGCTTCAATCATTTTCTTTTTTTCATGATAGTTCATTTCCGAGCTGCATGGTCTCCTGTAGGATTCTGTTCAAGTTTTCTAACCTTTAAGTCGAGGTTTTCCTTAATCAGTAAGTAAGGGCTTTTCCGTCCCTGTTCAGGTCTTTACAACACTGCCCACTTTTACCTTTCTCCTTATGTGTCCAAACCAACTCAGACTACTCATACCCATCACCTCGCCAAGATTGTCAATGCCCAAGTGTCCTCTAAAAGCTTCACACAATGCTTCTTCCCTCACTGTGACACTAAACATCCACTTCACCATCTTCACATCTGCAAACACCTTCCTCCTCTACTGTCCATATTTCACTACCGTACAGCATTACGTTGTGTATACGTAAAACAAAATTCCCTTTCATACATAGTTCCTTCATTGTTAGCAGGATCAACAACATTCTTATTTCTTTTTGCCAGTTCTACTTGTTGTAGCTCGGTTATCTTGAGCACCATCCCTTGTGGTAAGCATCTCCGCCATCGAGAACTTACATATTTATGAACTTCATCCCCAACATCAGCTTCCTCCAACAATACCTGCCTCACAGTCTCTCTTGAATAAAGATATGTTACCCATCTGGTAAAGAATTCTGATGATTCCTGCTCCTATTTCTTGGTAGTATTACGGCATTTACTAACAGTAATTTTTCCAACTTTTTTTTTTCGTAAATAAATTTGATCCCATGTATATTTTTATAGCTTCTGATTTTCAACACCAGGATTCTTCAGTGTGTTGTCAAATTGCAGAGCATATTAAATATGGTAGGAAAGACCACGCATCTCATAAGAAATGATAATTATAAACAATTGGTCATGTATTCATTGCCATGATAATAAAAGTACCAGTTACTTCCAAGGGATCACTAAAACTTACATAATTATATCTTAGTAATGTTTCTCTTTCCACATCGCTTTGCGGTGCAGCTCATTGAAAAGGATAATTTCTGTTCACACTGAGAAGGATTTTTTTTTATCTGACTAAAGTGAAACATTAAATTTGTGCTACGTATTCAAATTATCCTTTGCTTTCTCAGATTTATTGATGGTGTTATTTTTAACATCAATAGAAGCAGATCAGTAGAAGGCCTTTGTTCAGTCACATGTTTTTACTTGTATTAATTGATTAATATACCCAATTTTTTAAAGGTTTCAGGGGCAGCTGGTGGGCTTGGTTCATCAACGAGCTTTTTTGTTGCTTCAGGAAGAAATGAATTTCCAGCAGCTGTTAGCACACCTTTGTCGTCACCACAGTTTATCAACACAGATGAGAACACTCTTGGAGCTATAGCATTATCAACTTCCACTGTAGAATCAGTAAGAACCAGGAGAGGAACATTGCATGGCAGCATAACATCACCTCTTCATCCAAAATACGCGAAATCTTCTCAGCTAGACATTCTAGATCCACTTGGGTCAGATTTGGAGCAGAGAGATTTTATGATTGATCAAATTCACATGTTCAGTGATAGTGCAGGGCATGCTGAGATACCTGAACAAAAAACTCTGTCCAATGATGCACAGAAAGATGATGAAAGCTCAATTTCTGAAATGGCTGATAGTGAAGAGGCAGAGTATACTCCTACACCAGAGCGTGAGCCAATGGCATCCATGTCAGATGCTCAAATAAACAGAAGTTCATGGATAACTGACACTGAAGAAAACATAACACCTCTTGAAAATCCCCAAGACCCTGAAGATTCTGGTGATTTGTCATCCCGTCTGAGAATGCTTATTCTAGATTCTGAAGAACAGGAATTACTTGACTCCCAAAAGAAAGAAGTGGCATGTCCAAGAACACCAACAAACTGGACAGTGAACAGTAAGGGACTGACTGTTTGTATATGTGGTAATGCACATCGCTGTTATTCCAGAAGACGTCCCCCAAATTACGTGGTTAAAAGAAGAAATCATCAGTCTTTTCAGCTGCCTCATAGACCAAGATTCTCCACATCATCTGAGGCAAGAAATCGATCCTCCCACCCTTTTGGTCTTTTGACCACTCAGCAGCCTCATAAACAAAGATTCTCCATTTCAGGCGAGGCAAGGAAACGATCCTTCCACCCCCTTAGTCATTTGACACAAAGGGAGATTGAGTTCAGGAGAATCAACAAAATTCATCGTCGAGAGTCAGCAATAGACGCTGCCAAGCGTTATGGAGCGATGCCAGGCTGTGAGGAACAAAGATTTCATTCTGTTAGTGATGATGATACAGTATATCAATCATGGTATGGTGCCATATGATACTATGAAGGAAATCATAACAGCAGACTGTTGTGTTGTATGTCGGACTCATGTCCCTTCAGAGAGGATTATAAAATTTTTAAAGTTCTTGAGTAATGTGGATGAAAGTAAACGAGGAGTTACCTGTTTGGATGTTCATTTTCACTAATTCAGATGTTTTCAGCTGAAAAATGCAGATCATGCAAGCACGGAATATTGCCTTTCAAATACCATGGTATGTCCTGTAACGCTGTTTTACATAATATTAAAAATGTGATTACAGTACCACATAATTCAAAGTTTCTAATGTTTCTCTCCTTTGACAACATTAGTTGATAAATATGTAGTAACTAAATATTCCATTTAACCGGTAAAGAAGGGAGTTTTCCTACTCATATCAATGATTTTTTTTTTTTATAATAAGACTAAATTTCCTTTCTCACATGACAGCTCGGATGGTGTAGTCAGAATATTAATATTGGATGTTTCTGTTGACCTCACTCGTACTTAGACCTATTTTTGAGATTTTTATTTAGCCATAGTGAGATCAGTAACTGCGAATGTTTACTTGAGATGAAAGTTAGGAGATGAGAGGATGATAGTGGTTTAATTATAAACACAAAAAGTCCACTATAAGAAGTTCCATTTTAAAGACTCCCGGGCCAGCCGTGAGACTGCCACGTCTAGGTACTCTACCTAGAAATACAGCAGGGACCTAGATTCAGTGATTGTGTATCGTACTTCAGGGGAAGACCGAGATTTGGCAAATGTTACTTGTTTGGCTAAACATCATGTAGTGGAATGGAATTAATATTGTGTTCTCTTTTCACCATCTGCATAATTACTGGAATCATTCTTTATTTTTTAAAATACTGAGGGGACATCATTACACTACTGTTTCACTGAAGAAACGCACTATAACAGGTATAAGGTGTTGTGGTTATTGGTATACTGTATAATGAATGCATAATATATAATTATGAGGAATTTTTCTTCAACATTATCCTCCTCGTTTCCTTGATCATTGCTGTTGTGGAGGGCTTCGGAGACATCGACTGGGATTTGATGTGTAGGGGAGATAAATCAGGGTACCTAAATTTGCATCTCCACTGTTCTGCCCTCTCCCCTCTCCTTCAGTCCCCGTCACTGCCACAACTAATTTTGCAGGACCCTTTTCTTCTACAATTGCTTCTTCCTTATCTCCCATCCTCTTAGTTCCATCTTGGCGTTGGAGTGGAACTTTCCACATTCGTCAGAATTCTCATCGATGACCTCAAGCACGTTGCAACAGGACGTATTAGAGTGTACTGTGGGCTATTGGTCTGGCCAATTTTGGGGACCACGGTGGTTCGGCACCATCACAATGTGTGAACCTAAGTGGACGCGGAACTGCTGCTAAGCTACAGCTGCTGATCCGGGGTTGCCTTTAGCTAATGGACCAATATTGTGCCGGGAGACTATGCTCTCCCACAGGGTGTTCCTATCCCTTATTGGGTAGGTTAGGGGGTGGGTGCTTGGAGCTCGGTCCCTGCTTGGGTCATCGGCCGCGGCCTCTAGACTCTGGGTTCTGCCCACACGATGATTTCTTTTTCAGTGGTCATGATTGTCAGGGGAAAATGAGAGTTTGCTCTGGCGAGGTCGCCAGATGTCAGGGGAAAATGAGATTTTTGCTCTGGCGTGTCGCCAGATGTCAGGGGAAATTTAAGTATTCCCAAGAAATAATGAATTATTGTATAACTGGTATACAATGTATAGCTAAGTGTGCTATGTCAATTCTCTAGGGTCGAGAATTACAAACTTCCTCAACGGCACGCAGCAGAGAGCTAGACACTCTATTGAGCTGCAATATTGTACCGTTGGCCTACGAGAAAGTTTCTTCTCCCCCCCCAACAATCAAAAAAAAATTATAATAATAATAATAACAGGCTCTTGGCTGAGCCAAACTCCTAGCTAGCACAGCGGATTTAAAAGTGATGTCAAAGCTGGCCTAAGTACCGGCCATGATTTAATTCAAAAGTTGTGCTAACGCAGAGTAGCAAACTGTATTAATTAATAGAGTGGAGTAATCAAACACAGTTAACAAACTTTAACAAAGCTCAAGAAAAGAACTGTGAATTTATTAATTACAAAGAAATGAATTTACGTTACATGAAATTCAAATCAAGTAAGGAATGCACTCACTCGCTCAAACACTCAGATAACGGCTAAATATTTCAAAAAGCTTAGCCTAGGAAAAAACCAGAAAATACTGATCGGTATGGATGAAACAGAGCTGCTGTGACGATCACCAAAGTGGGTGGGGCTGCAGGAGACACGCCAATACAAGCTGAAATCTGAAAACGCTAGAAAAGCACAGAGCCTAGAGAGGCGTCCCGCGTCGCGCCGTGTCTACAGACAAACTGAGCTCCCATTTGAATCGGCGGCGCGACGAGCGTGGGAGGTGCGCGCGCCGGCATGTAACGGCTACGCGCCAACAGACAACTCAAATTTACGGGACGATGTCACGACTCACCCAACATAACGTTACAATGTAGAAAATTCGTGACAATGATAGCCTTTTCTTTACCACGAATGGTTATGAAAATAGTCTCCTTCTTCCGTCCCCGGTTCTGCCGATGTTTTGAACCTGATGACGACCCTGGCTTCTCATCTTGATACTTCTCTGGATCTTCCTACTGTTTCCCAACCTCTACTCACATCTACTGCTTTGTCCCACTTAACTACGCCAGCTCCCGCCACGACAGTCCCCTACGTCAACAACTGTGTATCTGTTCATCTTCTATAGTAACTTTTGAACCTTATTTGTCCCCACCTCCTCCATCTACCCTTTCTGTTTCTTTGGCTTTCTTGTCCTGTCCTCATACTTTTTCCCAACTCACTAACCCTGTCTTGACCACCTCTCTTTTCGGACTCCAGACCTGGTCTCAGTATTTAAACAACCTCACAAATGGAAGATCTCACTTCACTTCTCTCTCATGCCAAGTAGGCTCCAATGTTACATTCTCTCTGTGACCCAGTGGCTCTCGTCTTCTTTAAGTGCTAAATGCAGTTCGAGCAGAAAACGTTAAGTCCTTAGTTGATCCCTCCGGCAATTCAATTTCAGTACCTCAAGATATAGTTAAATTATCCACAGGCACTGTTCATCTTCCCTCGTTTTCTTTGTTCTTCGGAAATCATTTTTTTTTTTTTTTTACTGTACTGAGGATATTCAACTCCAGAACGCCATCCAATTCTTTCTGCTCCTTTTTACACCATCCCCCCCCCCATGGACGCTGCTAAAAACCAGCTAACATCGCCAAAATTGTGTCTGAATCATTCGATCTTCCCTCCTCGGTCATTTTTGGGGCACTGTCCTTGCTGTTAAAGAATAAGTGCCTCCCTCTCATCAGTGCACTTTTTGCTGGCATTTTGGTCATCCAGCCTAATGCTGCAAGTCACAGGCTGTACACACTTCGTCCACATGTACAAACGCCCAAAGAAGTGATGATCCGATTCCCGGTATCTTTTGCTCAGAAAGTGGTACCTGGCAACAGCCACGGCTTAGTTTTATTTCCATTATTGCACACCAGAATGAGCACTATCTAGGTAAACAACTAAAAAAAGCAGTATATAAGTGTTTTTACCGCGTATATCGCATTACGTGAGAGGAAATTACAATATACAAAACTTGAGGCTAAGCCATACGAAAGATTGCGAAACGTACAGCCTGTCGCTCAATGGTTTCAGAGTTAAAATGCGGAGAAACTCTCGTGCTACTTATTTTGCATCCTAAATCAATAATACTGAAGGAAAAATGACCCATAAAGCAAAACCCACAGATAATGATAATGTCGAAATCACGAGTGCCATCAAATCATAAAAATAAACATCTGAAAATACAGTATATTATCCACATTTAATTCTTTATGCGGGAAGATATTTCCGCGAGAAAACAAAGTCGTGGGCACTGTAAGCAGGATGGATCGTCGACACGAAACTACAACTTCTCAGTCCGAGCAGATTATTACTCTTTAATTAGCAAATATTCCAGCAAGACAGGTGTCCCGGCAGCTTAACATCAAGAACACTTAACGGATGGATGCGATATACAGAGAGGCAGAACATAGAAAATTTGACAAGGAGAGCCCGTCGTCGCACAAGACCAGGACAAAGTATTGCATGAGCCCAAGAACAACCCCTAACCACCTGTGTAGTGCCGTAATTTTAAGGGTAATCTAAGTGTAGTATAAGTTAGTATAAGAATAGTATAAGTTAGTATAAGTGTATTGTAAGTGTAACCTTGAAACCTAAATATTTTTGCCTACGCAATATAATGGCTAGCCATTAAGTTGCATATTCAAATTTAATCTCTGTTAATTTTCATACTGTCAATGAGACTCTGTTATTGATGGAACTAAATCGAGCATCTATATGAATGTGATTGACTTTGTACATATCGGCCAACCAGTTCTCACCAGTTATGCATAACATCATAACCTCAGACAGACTTTAATTATCGCGAGTGTCTGTCTGTCTACGTACCCTAATCCATGAATTTATATGTCAGTGTTAATAGTATTCCCCTTTTGAACTATGTAGTAGTAAACTGAAGCTTATCTAAGTAGTAATTGCTAATAATAGTCATTTGTAATCACGGCGTCAGTCACGTAAGTCAAAAACTGCGACCATGGCAATAGCTGGTCCAAATTCTCATTTGTCTCAGCTGCGGTGTAATTATAGTTCCTATACGCTTATCACAAAAATTTTAAGCATCGTAAGTCATTTCTCCGTGGGAGTCGAGTGTAAGCATATTTTTCGTATCCCTTGGAAATTTTTGAAAAGACATTAATGTTGCAAAGTAATAGTCAAAGTCATACCCAACTCCCGAACAGAATATGAAAGGTTGGAAGCGGCGTACCACATTGTCAGTTCTGCTCCGTTTTTCTGATGTTACAGAATAGTACTCGCGTGCTAGAAATCTCTCTCCCCCCCCCTCTTCCCCTTTTGTTCCTATAATGTAAATACTCTTATGCACTGATAAGTTAACTTGTTGATATTCCCCCCCCTAATTCCTTTCTATCACTGTCACTTCCGCTTCGTTCTTCTGATGTTACAGATGTCGCCATCACTTCATATCATCTGCAAAACGAGTTTGTGAAGCCGTCTGACTCGCATTAACTGTCAACGCCCGTTTACACTGAAATTCCCCCCTCTCTAAGTTCACGCAATCCAAGCGAGAATCGGCTGGTCCACTAGAATATTCCATCCTATTGTATACTGTGTTTAGATAGACAGGATTTTGAGTTTACGTGTATTTAGCCCCAAGAGAATTTTGAATATTAATCCCCTTTGAGTATTGATCCTTTTGTATAGTTCCTTTTTGAATATTGTGTCAATTTATGTATGATCCTTGAGTTAATTTGTATATTCAGGCTTGAGAGAATATTCTGTAGTGGTAATATCTCACTGCTTCTTCCCGAAGAGTCTGTCTGAGATCGCGGGACTGCTGGGGTCACCTATGTCAGTATCACTTTTGAATATTGGTTTTAATGTGTGAAGACTCATATTCCCGGAGTTGACGAAACCTAGCGTATCAGTGCCATTTTGAGTGTTGATTCAGTGGTGAAGATTATTGTATTCATGGGTGATAATATCATTCTGAGTATTTTATTCAATTGTGATGATTACTGCATTAGTATCATTCTAAGTATTGTTACGAAGGGGGATTTGCCAGTTAGGAAGTCGAGAAGCATCTCACTGATTCTAGACGTTTACCGTGGGCTGGTATCGGTACGAGTCAGAGTTGCCAATTTGCCTGCTGTTAGTGAGCATAGTTATTTCGTAAGTTATGCATTAATTTTTATGCTCCTTTTCTCTATAATGTTTTATTTACGTGATTGTTCGTTAAACTATGTAATTTAAGTTTGGTAATTGATTTAGAGTGTTATGTAATATAAGAAAACTGGCATATTTTGGTTGTCTGTTAGTTGGCAACTGTTAACTGTCGCACCGTCGAGTTCGTGCTAGAAGTTTCCTGAATAATACAAGCTTACATAAGGAAGGCGATGAGACACTAGCAGTTTAAGGTTTAGTTGGGCCTCAGTCAGCTTGAGTGAAGTTAAATTGGGTGTAGTGAAGTGTGTATGTTTTCGGTACTTGTGAAAACAGTGTGTCAAGCATTAAGTGTAATAACTGCGAAGTGTTGGCAGAGTGAAGTGTTGTCGAGTATTAAGTGCAATTGCAGTTAATGAAGTTTGTATAGCTCTAGTGCTTGTGAGAACAGTGAAGTGAAGTTGGAAAGCATTAAGTGGAGTTATTTGGAAAATAAAGACAGTGAACTTTAAGAAGCCAGTGTTTATTTTTGCCTCAGCTGATCTTGGGCACTCTACGGTTGACCATAGGAAGAACGACTCACTGGGCAACGTCCTTCCTATACTGAACTACTGCTATTGGAGCCTGTGGCAGTGTAGGGACTGGGACGCAACACTGGTGTCAGGAGTGGGGTAATTTCGGGGCTGCAGTGAGTCTAACCTTCAACATGGAAGCAGTAGGTGTGCAAACAAGGTCTCGAGCTGGGCAGGAGGAAGAAATTTCCCTGGCAACAATCATTGAGCTATTACAGGAAGTGAATGAAAAACAGACACTATTACAGGAAGTGATTTTCAGGCACACAGGAACAAAATCAGAGAACTATTTCAGGCACAAAGTGTACAGTTGAAGCCACAGAGTGAACAACTGGAGGCACAACGTGAAGAACAAAAAGAACGCTATGAGCAACAAGAGGCATCAGAGGAGCAACAGAGGGAACTACAACCGAGGATGCAAGGACAGCTAGATGCTCCCATGGGGGAAATGAAGGAAGAACAGAAACAGCTTAAGGAGGAAGTACATGCCAAGCTAGAGCAGCAGAAGTATGAGGTGAACAATGGTGTGACTGAGTGCAAGCAGCATGTGGATGACCAGTTGAAGTCAACTGGTGAGGAAATGGTGACAGAGTGCAGCCAGCGTGTGGACAGCCAGCTGAAGATTGGTGAGGCAATTGTGATGGAGTCTAGCCAGCGTGTGGAAGGCCAGCTGAAGAATGAATGAATGAATGAAGATGCGACATGGCGGCGCAACAGCAGAGGTCATATGCCGCCGAACACAAACAATCAAAGAAAATCAATATATATATAATATTAAGAATAAAAAGCAAATAGAAAATAGATGCTTAAGACAAACCAGCTATATATAAGAGACATAATAAAATACAAAGAAAAACGATGCTTAAAACAAACCAACAGTATAAAAGCGACCAAGACTAAAAAACTAAAAATATAATGGAAAGATAAGGGTTAAAACTAGTACATTATCATTAAAACACAAGCTAAAATATGGTAAAGCTCTATAGCTTGCGGAAAAGGCCAGAACGCAACACAAAGGAGAAAGTACTTCCCCCCATAACACAGGCCTCTTCCCCAAGCACTGAGGAGAGAAGGTACGAACCGTTGATGCCTCGGCATCTAGAAAGGTACCGCCGACGAAGGTCCCCAAGACTGGGGCACTCGACAAGGAGATGCCGCACAGTCAAAGGAACCAGACAGTCATCACAATAGGGAGGGGGCGCCCTCTCCATCAAAAAACCATGAGTCAGCCTAGTGTGGCCAATCCGAAGGCGAGTCAAAGCTGTTTCCCACTGTCGGGACAGTCCCACATATCCCCCATCACCCAGGTTCCTACGTATGCTGCGGAGTTTGTTTGCCCCTGCTGTATCCCACCTCCTCTGCCAGCAGGAACGGACAGCCCCCACAGTGGCCGCACACAAATCCTCGGATGGGACACGGCAACTTGGAGAGGAAGGACGAGAGGCAGCAGCTCTAGCCAGAGAGTCAGCACGCTCATTGCCCACGACCCCTACATGTGCAAGGACCCAACACAGTTGTACAGAGTATCCTCGCCTGAATAATAAGAAGAGCCATTCCAAGACAGCTAAAACTAGGGGATGTGACGGGAAGCCATGAGACAAAGCTTGTAAGGCACTGGCCGAGTCACTAAAAATGGTAAAAGAAGCTGGAGGAAAACTAAAAATCATTTCAACCGCAACTAAAATGGCAGTAAGTTCAGCAGTAAAAACAGATGTAGAAGGAGGGAGACTCCCACCACGGCTAAAATCACGAAAAATTACACCAAAGCCTGTCCCTGCTCGGGATTTAGAGCCATCCGTATATACAGGGATTGAGTCACTGTGAATAGAGGCATGTTCCAAAAAATAAGACAGAGCTGCCTGTGAGGAAACAGATGCCTTCCTCTCGAGGAAGTAATCACATGGTTGCACTTCTGGCAGAAGCCAGGGAGCCACTCGGGGGATGCGCATAGGGCAAACAGGGGAGGACTGGACACCCAACTCCCCCATGGCAACCCTCGCTCTGTACCCAAACGGGTGTGGATAGCGAGGATGGGTGTTATAAAAGGGGAAAAGAGCGACCTCAGCGGCAGCCTGACAACTCAATGAGCTCGGAAGACGGTGAAGGCGGTGCCAACACTGCACCACCAGGGACTGTCGGCGGAGATCCAGTGGTGGTTCGTTTGCATCAACCAACAGACTTTCTATAGGGGAAGACCGGAAAGCCCCAGTTGACAGACGAATCCCAGCATGATGAACCGAATGTAGTGGTCTCAACCGGGCCTCAGTAGCAGAAGAATATACCACACACCCATAGTCCAATTTGCTCCTCACTAATGCGCGGTAAAGTCGGAGCAGACTGGTCCTGTCCGCGCCCCAAGACAAGTGAGATAGGGTTCGTAGAAGGGACAAGGCACGGAAGCATGATAGTCGTAATGAACGGATGTGAGGTACCCACGTCAGTCTCCTGTCGAAATTGAGCCCAAGAAATTTTGTCTCATCCACACATCGCACCCTCTGGCTATATAACCGGAGGTCTGGGTCAGGGTGAACACCTCTCAAACGGCAGAAATGTAAGGCCACCGTTTTTGTTGGGGAGAAACGGAAGCCGTGCATCGTGGCCCACCGAGAGACCCTATCTATAGCGAGCTGCATGCGACGTTCAGCCACGGACATTCGGGAAGCTGCATACCATAAAGCCAAATCATCAACATACAGAGAGGCAGACACTCCTTCTGGGATAGAGGACACAATACCGTCTAATGCTACGGCAAAAAGGGTCACACTGAGGACACTTCCTTGAGGCACCCCTTCCTCCTGATGGTATGAAGGAGACAGGGTGCCACCAACCCTAACCCTGAATGTACGATCACGCAGAAAATTTAATATAAATAGAGGAAGCCTGCCTCGTAAACCAAAAGAATGGAGTTGTTGGAGTATACCAAACCGCCATGTAGTGTCGTATGCTTTCTCAAGATCAAAGAAAACGCACACCAGATGTTGCCGTCTAGCAAAGGCATCACATGCTGCAGTCTCAAGGCGAACAAGTGCATCAGTTGTTGAGCGACATTTTCTAAACCCAAACTGACATTGAGAGAGACATTCATTCCTTTCTAGGAAATACATTAGGCGTGTGTTGACCATTTTCTCAAATAGTTTGCACAAGCAGGATGTTAAGGCGATTGGTCGGTACTCCAAGGGACTGTTGCCAGTCTTCCCTGGCTTCTGAAACGGTAGAACAATAGCCTCACGCCAAGAGGTGGGAAGAGAAGATTCCCTCCAGATTTTATTAAAAAGGCTGAGGAGAAAGGACAAAGCATCCTTATCCAGGTGTCGGAGCATCGCGTTAGGAATATCATCCGGCCCTGGGGAGGTGTCATGACAGAGGGAAAGAGCAGATTGGAGTTCGCAAAAAGAGAATGGGAGGTTGTAGGACTCCACACTCCCTGATCGGAAGTCCAACACCCTTGCCTCTTCTATCTCCCGTCGTCTGGCAAAAATTGGTGAGGTAGCGTCTCTTTGACTGACTGCCGCAAAGGCAGATGCAAAAATATCGGCCACAGCTGCAGGATCACCAACAGGCTCACCATTAGACATCAGCACAGGGGACCTGCCTTGATTGAACTTTCCCGAAATCTTTCGCACCCTCTTCCACACCTGAGATATTGGTGTCTTTGAGTTAACAGATGACACATATGCCATCCATGAATCCCGCTTAGCTTGTTTCAGTACTCGACGAGCCTTAGCCCGCGCCCTTCTGAACTCGACAAGATTATGTTCCGTCCTGCATCTTCGATAACGGGAGAAAGCTAACTTCTTAGCACGTACAGCAGCGGTGCATTCCTCATTCCACCACGGGACAGGTCGGTAGCGATACGTGCCAGAAGTTTTGGGAACAGCATGAAGGGCAGCAGAATGCAGAAGGGAGGTAAAGAATGAAACAGCCACATCAATATGTGGAAAGTCTTCGACTGAGACATTAATAGGAATCAGAGAAGAGAAAAGGGACCAGTCTGCCTTATCCACTCTCCACCTCGGTAAACGAGAACAGGGACTAGACACTGCTGCAGTGAGAAGGATGGGAAAGTGGTCACTTCCATGGAGATCGTCCACAACCTCCCAGGTAAAGTCCAGAAGACAGTCGGGAGAGCAGATAGAGAGGTCAATAGCTGTAAATGAACCCGTTTGGGGATGAAAATGTGTAAACGCCCCAGTATTGAGCAGGGCAAGATCCTCATCCTCCAATAAGGACGCCAACAAACTCCCACGTTGGTTAATAAGACAGTCACCCCACAAAGGGTGGCGACCATTGAAGTCCCCCAAGAGAAGAAAGGGCTTAGGTAAATGGCCAAGAAGGTTCTCAAGTTCTACCCTATCGACTGCTGTGTTGGGTGGTAAATAAATGGAACATACTGTATACCAGCGGTGGGCATACAATTGTACAGCTACACACTGGAGGTCAGACTGGAGGTGGACTGGCCGATGAGGGATGTCAGCTCTCACCAAAACAGCACTACCCCCGACAGGACCCTGGGTTGGTGTTGAGTAGAAAGCAGTGTATCCAGGTGGTGCATGGGGGGTGGCAAACCCTACAAGAGTTTCCTGGAGACATATACACATAGGGGAACAGGTCAGGAGGGTCCGCAGCTCCTCCCAATTACCCCGCAACCCTCGACAGTTCCATTGTATTATACTGGCTGAAAATGCCATAGTTCCCATAGTGAAGGGAGGATTAGGATGAGGGGCGTGACAGTTTTGCCCCCCCTGCGGGTTTGGGTTTATGCTTTGGAGAGCTCTTTTGAGGAGCCTGCCCAGCACCAGGAACCCTCACCCTCTGTCGAACGGCCGAATGTAAATGGGAGGATGAGGAAGTGAGTTGTACCACACTCTTTCTTGAAGTGGGCAGACCAGTTTGCTTGGAAGGCAGCTTGGTGGCTGCCTTTGGAGGTGGAGGACGGTCATTGCCCCCACCAGAAGCTCCAGGAGTGGAAGTAGAGTCCACAGGACTCGAATCATTAGAGGAGGCCATTCCGTGCTTCAGATCTAAGGTACCCATGGACTGGCCAACAACATCTCCAGGTGGAGATGGGGCCAGAGGTGAACCATCAGCTGCCGTTGTAACATTGCTAGCTCCCTCTTCCTGCTGGACAGAGGGAACAGTAGGGGTGTCGACGGAGGTGTCGACCATTGAGACCTTAGGTGGCCGGTCTACATGATCTGAAGACTCTGAAGAGCTACGATGGCGTTTGCCAGATACAGATGGAGCCTTGGGCACACTGGTTACGACGGAAGGAGGAGTCTGGTCAACGTGGACGTCTGCCACGACAACAGAAGTGAGCAAGTCATCAGCCACCGACGTGGGGGCTGGAACAGCTGGAGCAGCGGTAACGGTCAGATAAGTATCCTCACTTACAGCGGTAACCTTGGGGACAGCATTCTGCATATCTTGAGTTGAAGGAGGGGGTACTGGAGTGGGTTGAGGCTTCTTCTGAGATCCATGGCGTTGCACTGGAATTCTAGATAGTACAGAAGCATAAGTAACCCCAGGCTGAAAGAAGAGAGTCTGGGCCCTCTTCCTTGCTTCTGGAAATGAAACCTTCTCATTTGTACGAATGGTCAAGATCTCCTTCTCCAGGCAGTATCTAGGACAGTTTCGTGAAGATGCAGCGTGAGGACCTCCACAGTGGTAGCATTTAAGGGGTCCTGGACAGTCATTGGTATGACTTGAGCCGCCACAGGAGACACAAACACCTCGAAGGCCAGCCTGTGCCCGCCGGCAAGATCGACTTACATGCCCATAACCTTGACAGTGAAAACAGCGTTTGGGGGTTGGTACATAAGGCTTCACAGATAGTGACAGCCATGCCAGTTTCACTGATGAAGGCAACCGTAGTCTCTCAAAGGTCAAGAACAAGGTCGGAGTTGGGGTCAAGATGCCATCGATCTTCTTGTGAAGGCGCTCAACCTTCACCACACCAGATGACCGCAGTTCTTCCAACAATTTTTCCTCAGAGTATCGAAGGAGATCCCGCGAAAATACTACACCCCTACTTTGATTAAAAGTTGCATGTGGGGCACATGAAACACTGGTACCAGAGACAGAGGTAAGAGCCATCATACGGGAACTCTCCTCTGGGGAGGACACCTCAAGAAGGATGCTTCCATCCCCCTGAGTATATACCTTGGGTTCCCTCCCACATGTAGAAACAATAGCACGGTGCAAGTCAAAAATATCCATATCTAGCACTGATCCACCCAAAGAGGGCTTCAGAACTAGATATTTCGAGTATGCTGAGGGCACTGCATCATCAAGGCCGAACCCAAGAACCGGACCAACCCGACGTGGCCTCCTCCTAGTCCCAGTTGAACGCTGGGGCAAAGGAGGAAAGTCACCAGGGGCCTGGAAAGGTTCCAGAGTGGCAATGTGGGATGAAGGTCCTGAAGAATTGCCAGGGACAGATGAGGTGTCGTCAACGGTATTTTTATTAATTTCAGGCATTAAGAACTTCAAAACTTCATTCCCCCACCCCTCCACCCACCATGGAGCCCAACAAGGGGAGGTCGTATGCCAGGGATAACACCACTGGCGACCCCAGAGGTAGCGGGAGAGTATACGCGGGTAACCACCGGGGGACCCGGGCAAGGGTGACTCCAGGACGATAGGAGCCACCAGGTCCCCCAATGCCCACTTGACCCTAGCCAACGCATGACCAGCCGATTGACCTGGTCGGGCCCAACCAGGCCGCCCGTCTGACCGGAATAAGGGACCAAAGAGATGTTTTGCTAGCTGCAGGGCGCACCGTACAGCATCGCTCAATCTCCAGGACTCCCGTCTCCCAGCATTACGGGACGCCACGCACGGCAAACACGTGGGGAGGCAACGGTCGAGCCCTAGATGGCAAATGGGCTGGAACTAACATCACCAGCAGGCCTCCTCCACTAGTGATGTAGGGGGTGCTTGGTCCACGAGGGCGACAAATGCCGAACCCTACAGAGGTAGGCAAGCCCCCAAAGTAGGTGGCACCGCCAACCACGTTTCAAGCCCCGCCACCACGTCAAGGTGACCCCCTGCAGCGGGGCCAGCTGAAGATTAGTGAGGGAATGGTGATGGAGTGCGGACAGCATGTGGTTGACTATGTGAAGATGATTAGTGAGAGGACTGAGGCTGTAGAGAAATGTTGCACTGCTGAACCTCAGGTTAGTGTACAGGAAGCATGCGAGGGGAGTGGACAGTGTATGGTGATCTTGATGGATCCCAGGCATCTAGATGTGGCCTTACAGGGTTGGATAATCAGAATGCAGAAGTTCTAAGTTCTGGCCTTAATTGTGATGCCCCGGTTTTTGGGCCCCAAACTAGCGAGGTGCATGGCTGTAATGGGGGTCCATTTAAAAAGAAGCCTCAGGAATTTGATGGTAGAGTATCTTGGGAAGCTTACTGTGCACAGTCTGAGTTACTTGCAGATCAGAGTGGTTGGGATGATGGGCAGAGGGCATTGCAGCCTGCTACTAGCCTTAAGGGTGCTGCAGTGGGGATTCTGGGCCAGATGTCAGTGATGGAGGGGGGCACTTGTCAACCCCTGGTGGAAGTAATAGGGTGCAGAAATGGAACCATATGCCGGACTATGGTTTGCAGGGAGGGGTTCCGGAGCCGTGTGCAGGCTCGGAGAGAATCCCTGCAGCAGCTTGTTCAAGACCTGCTGAGTATGGCATATAAGGCGTACCCTGGAGCTGCACCTACCTTGCTGTCTATTCTTCTGAGGGACCAGTTCATCGATGCTCTTGACAGTGCAGAGTTGATAGTGCAAGTAAGGCAGGCGCAACCAAGAGGCATGCAAGAGGCACTTGCCAGGG
>JAGKTI010017461.1:0-18501 GCA_018397915.1 Birgus latro
GATTAACATTTAGGGTAATTTCTTAACACATTAACAGCATGATGAAAACAGGTTAGGCATGAAAATCTTTATGGTAACCATAGGTTAGGTTAGGTTACGACCGGACATGAAATTCTCATCTTCCACCTTTTTTCTAGCTGTTTTACTTAAGAACCATGCATGGGAAAATTAAATTGCAAGCAGGAAATTATGATTAACATTTTTGGTAATCTTTTAACACATTTACAGCATGATGAAAACAGGTTAGGCATGAAGTTAGGGTACTTACGAACAAGAAGCTGCCCTCTGATGTAATAACCCACTCTATCATCTCAGACTCTGACAGGAAGACCTTGCACCTGACACACCTTTCCAATTAAGATTCACCACCACTTATCACCAACACTTTACATAACATTTTTTTTTTTTTAATAACTGGAATCACATCACTTTACTGCACTGTACATAACAGTAAATTCCATCATCACACACATGATGAAGAAGGTGAAGAGCAGTATCAAGCACTGTAGGAGGTAGGGTATCACCACAAAAGCAATCAATATGGCCGCCATTGTCGGAGGTGTTCATGAGTCAGTAACTGATTGGGTAATGGCGACCGACAGACAGACGCCACGAGTGTAAACATACCCGATCGGCGCGTGCGGGAAATTAAAACTGACGCGGTCCCAAAAAATCGAATTTTTTTTGATTTTTTTCGAATGTTTTGGCATTTTGGGGGTTGGGCAGCCCAGAATATCCGAATAGTGAGTATAACCGAGTATTCGACGTCCAAATATTAGAGGGATTACTGTAGTTATATGTGAATGTGTCATCCCAGATGATTGGCAGGAGAGTGTGACTAAATGTGTACAAGGGGAAAGGTGATGACCTTGAAAGAGGAAATTATAGACATATAAAAGTATTTGACCAAACAATGAATGTAATGGAGAGAATTCAAGAAGATATGATTAGAGAAAGAGTGAATATTGATGAGATGCAATTTGGTTTTATTCCAGGCGAAGGTACCACTTATGCCATATGCATTGTTCAGCAGCTTCATGAAAAATATATAGGAAAGAAAAGGGATCCATGTTTTTGTTGACTTGGAGAAGGCATTTGGCAGAGTCCCTAGGGAGGTGGTGAAGTGGGCTATGAGATAGCTTGGGATCAAGGAGTGGCTGGTTAAAGTGGTTATGGCTATGTATTTGGGTGCTCACACCCAGGTGGTAGTGAATGGAGATTGGAATGATGAGTTTTCCATGATTGTTGGTGTGCATTAGGGGTCAGTCTTGAGTTCCCTGTATTTTGTCATTGTTCTTGAAGCCCTCTCACGTGACATCAGAAATGGACTCCTGTGGAAGATGTATGCTGACGATTTGGTGTTGATTGCAAAGAATGAAAGGGAGGCTGGGGAAAGATTTAGGAAGCAGAGAGATGATATGGGGCACAAGGACTTCAGAGTAAATGCAGATAAAACAAAGGTGAAGGTATTCAGGGCTGGTGAAAGTACTGTCAAAGAATAGGGAAAGTGGCCATGTGCGGTTTACCACGCTGCAAGGGCGTGGGAAGTAATTCCATCTTGTGCAGTGTTTGTGATAAGTGGGATGCTGGTACCTGGGATCTCCCTTATCCACTTCCAGCCAAATGTGGATAGTGTCCTCAGTTAACTGTTCTCCTGCAGCTTCCATCCACCAGACAATGTCCTTAAGCTTCGAATCTGGTGAAGTCAGCAGTGGCCTCTTCACCCATGAGGAGCTTGTTCCAACTGCGTCCAAGCGTAAGTGCAGTGAGTTCCCGCCAAGCCTGGATCCAGTTTTAGATCACAGACTTGAAGGAATACCGTTTGAGGTTGGCCTAGGTCCTCTCTCCCCTACTATCCTTGCCTTGGACTGCCTCCTTCTCATCCACAAGCACAACCATCACATCTTCCATAAACCTCTTCTGCTACAGCCGCTTCGTTGCTGCAATAATATTCTGATCTATTAATTGCGAGAAGGAGGTTGAATTAGAGGGCAAGAACATTAATACAACCTCCATCTCCAGTCAATTCTATCTTGGAAGGATGAGCAGGAGCATTGTCAAGAAGGAGCAGAGCCTCCACTTTGTCGTGGGCAAGGCCAAGACTCTCCATTTCACAGCATGATTGTAAAACCACTCTTTGAAGATACTGACTGTGAACAAAGCCTTCAGCAAGTGGAAGTAAATCACTGGAAGACTATCCATCATCCTCCGGAAACAGTGTGGCTGTTTTGCATGCCTGACGATAACAAGTTTCAGACGATAAGAACCTGTTGCATTGATGCAACACAAAGAAAGACACACTGTTTGCACAGTGCCCACCTTATGACCAGGCATCAATTTCTTCTTGTCATCCAAGGTATTAGTTGGGACACACCTGAAGACCAGTTTCATCAGTGTATAAACCTGATTGCAACATAGACATTCTTCATCAGTCAGGATTTTAAGACTGGTAGGAAACTCATCTACTCCTACTGTATCTACATCCATAGCTTCACCATAAGTACTCTTGTTAGAGGGTCCATGTTTAATTTTGAACTGAGTCAGCTAACTTTCAGAGGCCATAAAGTATGCGATCCCCAGTTGCTCAGCGAGCATGGTGGCTGCAGCCGTCAGATCGATGGAACGCATAACCATGCCACTGCTAAGCTGTTGTTGAAACCACTTCAGGCAGGCATGGTCGAGTTCACCATAGCGTGGCTTTGCCATCACCTTGTGGTCTTTTTGTCGAACAGTTGTGCTGTGGTACACCCTGGATGAATATCTCAATGGAATCCTTGTTCATCCACAGATCCTGCAACATGGTTTAGGGCATGTCATGGTGCTGGCTCCACCTTGTGATGGTCCAGCCTTGCTCTTTCATCTGAATTATCTCCATCTTCTTCTCCCTGGAGAAAATGACATGACACCTCTTTTCAGGTGGTGGAGTAGCCATGGGGATAGTAACTAGTACCAAACAAAAGGCAAACAGGAACTTCAGCAGCCAGGGCACCACAAAAGCCACAAACTCAGCCATCATGCAGAACTAGGGCACGGAGCACTGATGGGCCACAAGGGAAGTTGCAGCACCACAGCAACAAGTGAAGCATGGGTGGCCACAGGCTAAGTCACACCACTAGGGGGTAGCCACCTCTGTTGAACACCACCTCTTGTCCTCTAAACCTGACCTTCTTTTCCTCACCGAGACTCAGCAGTCTAAGGCAACTGATAGCAAACCCTTCTCTGTATCCTCTTACCTTCTCTATTCTGTGCTCATTTCAAAGCCAAAGGTAGCTTATGTATGCAACAACATAACTTGCTTTCATGTTCTTGAGCTTGAATCTTCAGAATTCTCTACCATCTGGCATTGGCTATCCTGCCATTCACTGAATAAATATATATCTGTGCTGTTTACTTGTCCTCTGATTTTACTGACCATGAAAATTTTTTCGACTGTCTTACTTCTAAGATGGAATACATCCGATCAGTTTCTCCTTTCCCTGAAATCTCCATTCTAGGTGATTTCATTGTTCACCACCATGTTTGGCTCTCATCTCCTTTCACCAGTCCGCTTGGTGAACAAGCCTGCCTAATTTCTATCCATAATGACCTAGAGCAGCTTGTATAGCACCTTACCCTACTTGTATCCCAGGCCACTTTGGAGAGAGTTCCAACATACTTGGCCCCTTCCTTACAACTAATCCTACTGCATACTCTATAATTCTTTTCTCTCATTTGGGCTCCTTTGATCGTAACCCTGTCACCTTAACCTGTCCTAGTGCTCCAGTAAGGCCTGTGGATGACCCTCCCAAGAAGCAGCAACTGTGGCACTTTGGAGCTGCTGATTGGGTGGTCTTCAGGCTGTACTTCTTTAATTTTCCCTGGAATAATTGATTGCTTCCATGTCTGAGAACCATCTGGGTGTGCTTTGCACATTACTGAGGTTATTATCTTGGTCATGGCAGCATACATTCCATTCTCTTATCATGTGACTAATGCAAAAAAAAAAAAACATGGTGTAGTCACATTTCTTCTAATGCTATTCACATTAAGAAGGCCTGCAAAAGGTACTGGAGCCAAACCACCCAAGAATCTCATCTCTTTTATGTCTCAGTCTGGAATTGCGCTAAGTCTTTTCTTCGCTCCGCTCTGGCCGTAGGGTCGGAGGATTGAATCCAGCCAAGGGTCATTGGTAGACATCAGGAAGGGCATCTGGTCATAAAATGCTACACGCTCCAATCCAAAAAGGCCGACGCATGCAAGCATGTTGCAGCCTTCAAAAAAACAAAACAAAATGACAAAGCGCTGTGAACACTCCTACTCACATTCTTCGGCACTTTGTCAAAAACCTTTCTGACAACTTGACCTCATCATCCTTCCCTCCTCTTTTCCAATCTGATGGCTCTGTAGCTATTTCTTTTACTTATAAAGCAGAAATCTTTGCTCAGACTTTCTCCTCCAGTTCCACCGTAGACAATTCCAGAAGGTGGTGGGGACCATCATCCACTCACTTGATGCAGTGTCGCCTACTTCTTCCTTCATCTTTATCATTCTCTTTGTGTGTCTGCCTGGCTCTCTTCCTGTTTGTCCCATCTTTCCTTTCACTCTTTATTACACTCTGTCCATTTCAGGTGGCTTTTACATTGAATGACAAGCCTAATGGTTTCCTGTAAGCCAGGACACCATGTACTATGCTGGGTGGTAACCATATAACCAACCCATACATGTTCCCTAATTGTCAACACATTGGGTTTTGGAGGGTTAGTGCTCCCCATAAAACAACTAACTCAGAGACAAATGGCCATCCCTTAAGGGATTGTTGCATCTGTCTGTAGATAGATAGATAGATAGACAGACAATTCCAGTGCTGTTCCTCCATTACTTCCCTTCTCTGACTTCTTTGTGGCTGACATTAAAATTTCTTCAGTTGATATATTTTCTGCCATCACTGTCCACAATACTAACAAGGCATATGGGCCTGATGGGGTCCGTCCAGTTGTCCTCAAGAACTGTGCTTCTGTACTTACACCCTTCTTGGGTAAACTCTTTTGCCTTTTTCAGTCTTGTACCTTTCCTTCTTGCTGGAAGTCTGCCCTTATTCATCCCATCCCAAAGAAGGGTGATCATTCCCAACCCTCTCACTATTGTCCGGTAGCTTTAACATCTTGTATGTCAAAAGTTTTTCAACTTTGTTCTCAACAACAAAATTTTAAAGCACCTTTCCTATCACAACCTGCTTTCCGATCGTCACTATGGGTTCCGCAAAGGACACTCCACTGGCAATCTTCCCACATACCTTTTAGACTTCAGGTCATCCTCCTTTTGGGACTTTGGCGAAAGCTTTGCCATTGCACTTGACATCACAAAGGCTTGCAATCAGGTCTGGCATAAGTCATTAATCTCCAAACTACCCCCTAATGGTTCCTTTCCTTCTGTCTGTGCCTTCATCTCTGGCTTTCTTTCTGGTCTTTCTGGTCATTCTATAGCCGCTGTTGTAGACAGCCATCGTTCTTCTCCTAGAGCTATCAGTAGTGGAGTTCCTCAGGGCTCTGTCTTATCACCAACTCTCTTCCTTCTATTCATCATTGGCCTAAGCTGTACATCCATCCTTGTCTACTCATACACTGATGACTCCATCCTTCACCTTTCCATTCGCTTCCTGCAGTGTCCATCTCAGAAGCAGTTACTTCAACAAATAAAGAATGAGACTATAGCACACCTAATGTCTGACTTGGCTCATATTTCTAATTGGGGTAAAGGTAATCTTGTTTTTAATGCATCAAAAACTCATTTCTTACATCGTTCAACTCGACAAAATTTTCTGCAGGAGTATCCTCTAATTTTTAACAGTATTCTACTCAGTCCTACATCTTCTTTAAACATACTTTGGGTTTCATTCTCTTGGGATTTTTCCTGGAAAGATCATATTACCTCTCTTGTAAAATCTGCTTCCAAGAGATTAGGTGCGGTAAGCCAACTTTGTGCCTTCCTTACCTCAGCGCAGTTGTTGACTTTATACATGGGTTTTATTTGCCCCTGTGTTATTAATTGAGAGATTACTGTAATATGATCTTTCAAAGATAAATCCCAAGAGAATGAAACCCCAGGTATGTTCAGAGATGATGCAGGATTGAGTTTGATATTGTAAAAAATTAGAAGATACTCCTTTGGATGATTTTGGTGGGTTGAAAGATGTAAGAACTGAGTTTTTGATGCATTTAAAAACAAGATTACTTTTGTCCCAGTCAGAGATATGAACCAAGTCAGATATAGGTGTGCCATAGCCTCATCCCTTGTTTGTTGAAGTAACTGCTGAGTTGGACAATGCAAAAAATGAATGGAAAGCTAAAGGTTTGAGTCATCAGCAAGTGAGTCGATGGGTTAGATGGACAGCTTAAAGGTCATTAATGAATAGGAGGCAGAGGGTCTGTGATAGGACTGAGCACTGAGGTACACTACTATTGGTTGCTTTAAGAGAACAACAGTGTCCCTCTATAACAGCAGCAATAAAATGACATGGAAGGAAGCTACAGATGAAGGCACAAGTGGAAGGATAGAAACCATAAGAGGGCAGCTTGGAAATTAGAAGATTTAAGCCAGACTCAGTCAGAAGCCTTTGGGATATCAAGTGCAGTGGCAAAGGATTCGCCAGTAGGCTTAACCCCTTCGTTACCCCCCGACCCCTGGCCGCTCCCCCTTCAAACCGGATTTCCCATTCACTCCGCTTGTAATCTTCGTCTGAGCCAGACTGAGTCTAATTGTCATCTGACCCCTCCAGTTCACTATCCCATTCCATTTCCACATCACTTTCACTGTCAGATGATGCCATGGCAATCCTGCGTATCTCCTATCACGAGGAAATGGGGTAACTGTCCTGGAAGCACGTGTTTCCCTCCCTCCCTTCCCCCACCCGCGGGTACAGCGACGCCGGACTAGTTGCTAGGCAACCATGAGCTGATACCAACAATCACATTTGTTCTATATTATATCACATTATATAGGTATATATATATAATAAAATCAAAATATATATTATACAATATGCCCCCAAACAAATTGAGCTCATTGGCATAAATCTGACATATGCCAGAGCCATGACAGGGGTGCATAACATCATAGCTGGTTGCCATTCAGTCACAACAAGTGCCATCATTATGTCAGCCCAAACTGAGTATTTAGCTCCCCTGCATGTCCCTATCTATCTCATGTATACGCTCATATACATGAGTGAATTCGGTTTCTCAGCCGAACTTTTTTTTATGTATGCAGGAGTATACATATGTGGAATTCGGTAATGAAGAGGTTAAAGGAGGATGAACAGGAGTCTGAAAGAAAAGTGAAAGGATCACCAGTGGAGCATCCTTGGTGGAACCCATACTGGCAGAAAGGTTGTGATAGGAAAAGTGCCTTAAAATTTTTTGTTTAAAATAGATTTAAAAACTTTGGATATTCAGGACGTTAAAGCAATTGGACGATAGTTAGAGGATTGGGAATGGTCACCAGTCTTTAGGGCAGGCTGAATGATAGCAAACTTTCAGCATGATGGAAAGTTACAAGCGGAAATTCAAAGACGAAAGAGCTTACCTAGCCAGGATGTAAACATAAATGCACAGTTCTTGAGGACAACAAGAGGGACCTTATCAGGCCCATAAGCCTTGTTAGTATTGAGGCCAGAGGGGACAAAAAGTACAACAGTTGAAGAAATTTGATATCAGTCATGATGAAGGCACTCATAGGAAAGTGATGGAGGAACAACACTGGAATTGTCTAAGATGGAATTGGAGGAAAAAGTTTGAGCCAAGAGTTTTGCTTTTTTCAGTAGAAGAAACAGCTACAGAACCATCAGAGCAGAAAAGAGGTAGGAGAGATGATGAAGTAAAGTTGCTAGGTTTTTGGCAAGGTGCCAGGAGAAGGAAGAATTTGATTGGGAGAGTTCTGTGAAAAAAAAAAGAAATGCTGTTGATAGTTTGGCCTCTGGGTTTGAAACAGGCTTCTTTGGAACTTGAACGATGTGTGAATGATTGTATGACACATTTCAGGGGACGTGATAGTTTTTTCTCTTTTGTAACTTCTCTTCCTTTATTTTCAAGATGCTGCTCATGATGCTTACCCCATGCCTAAGTATGAAAAAAGTTCATGATAATGATGATGATGATGATAATTAATTACAAGATAAATAAACAAGAAGAGCAGCTTTATACTAATTACTCTGTATAGTAATTCCTCAGAAACTGCCTCTTTTGATACTATCTTTTGGTACAAGAATGAGTAAACAGTAAACTCCCAGTTATCCATTGTTGCAATATCTGGCACATTTTGCTTAGCTTGGTTGAAGCAATATCTGGCAAGATTGTCCAATATCTGGCTCAGAAATGGGAAGCAATCAGCCCTCTTGCTCAGACATAGGACCCAATTGGTGTGGGGCAGACCCCACAATGCACCAGCCATCACAGTGCATTGCGGGAGCGGCCCACCCGGCACTCCGGGCTTGCCACTGCTCTCTCAGTCTCTTCCGTGATGCCATATACAGGCAGTCCCCAACTTACGAAAATAATTGGTTCATAAAGATCTTTCGTGTTTTTTTTTTTTTTTTTTCATGAATCCATCTCTCTCTCTCTCTCCAACTAAAGCCAAATCCCATAATTACTGAGGTTCTTTCCTTCCACCCCATCATCTTTCTGCTCCATACCTGCTTCTGTGCTATCCTCTCTCTCTCTCTCTCTCTCTCTCCAACAAAACCCAAATCCCATAATTACTGAGGTCACAAAGTTCTTTCCTTTCACCCCATCGCCTTTCTACTCCATAGCTACTTCTGTGCTATCCTCACTCTCTCTCTCTCCAACAAAACCCAAATCTCATAATTACTGAGGTCACAAAGTTCTTTCCTTTCACCCCATCACCTTTCTACTCCATAGCTACTTCTGTGCTATCCTCTCTCTCTCTCTCAACCCAACCCTAATCTCATAGTTACTGAGATCACAAAGTTCATTCCCTCTACCCCATACCTACTAATGTGCCATCCTCTCTCTCCGTCTGTCTGTCTCTCTCTCACCCCCCACCCACTCACCAACCCACCCAGATTAAAGCCCATTATTACCTCTAATCCTTCACTTATCCCCTACCATCACCTCACCTCCTTGTCAGTGTCTTCACCATGACCCCATTCTTCCTTGCTATAACTGACCCGCCACACACACACACACACACGGGTCATAGAGGGAGAGAGACGGAGCTGCTCCTGGATCGAGGGGAAATAATCGCAGAACTAGCAGCGAAAAGGAGATACCCTACTGTGATTATGTGGTTGAATGCGTGAGTGGTGGTCCCGTCGGATATTAGTTTTAAAAAATGCAAGTTTCGGGCCTAAAAATACAAGACAAAGTGAAAAAGAAAGTTTCCATGTGGTTGTATCATGGCGGAGAGAGACGGAAGATTGTTTACAACTGGTGAGGGGGAATTTGTGGGCTTGTCCGAGCTAAATGTAGGCAAAGTAAGTGATAAGCTGTAACAAACAAGAGTAGCAGGAGTAGAGAAAACGGCGGAGCGGAATGTCCAGGAGTTAAAAAAGGTATGGGAAGTAATTAAGCAGCTGCAGGAACGGACCATAGAGCAAGAGAGAGAGATCAAAGTCCTACAGAATAGACTGGAAAAAGTTAGCACACGTAGTGAGGAACAAGAAAAAGAACTTACAGAATTAAAGGCGAATAATGAATCCGCATCAAATGAAATAAAACAACTGAAGAGGGAGAATAAGAGGTTGGAAGAAGAAAGGGACAGAATAAAAAGTAAACTAGATGAATATGAATCAAAATCGAGGAGGCAAGATGAGCATATTCAGGAAATCAAGGAGCAACATAAGGGGTGGAAGAAAATACAGGAGGAAGGAAATGTAAATTTGAAGGAAATCATAGAACAACAAAGTAAGCAAAAAGTGGAGAAAGAAGTGGTTAGAGTACTAAGAAGTAGAGAATCTTTGGTCAGGGATGTAGCAGACAAGAAAAAATGTGTGATAATTTCAGGAATAAAAGAAAAACGAATGACAGTAAGATCTGAAATAGAGAGAGAGGAACTGAGCAAGGCTAAAGAAATAATATCACTGGTTATGGAAGGAAACAATGAAGCCCAAGAAGAGATTGAAGAAGTGTTTAGGTTAGGAAAGTACGAGGATGGTGGGGCAAGGCCCATGAAAGTAAAGTTTAAGTCCCAAGTAATAGTGAATGAAATCATAAGTAGAACATGGAAATTGTCAGAGAAAGAGGGGTTTAAAAATGTTTGGATTAGGAGAGATGCAAATGAAGAGGAAAGAGCTAAATTAAAGGAGTTAGTAAAGGAAGCAAAGATAAAAAACGAACAACGAACGGAGAAAGAGAAGACAGAGTTCTATCGGAGAGTTATGGACCAGAAATTGAGAAAGTGGTACCGACGGAAGGAAAGAGAGACGAGAGCATAAAAAACGATGAAAAAAGTTTGAAAGTGGCGTACACAAACATTGATGGACTAATATCGGCAAGGTTAGAAATCAATGATTTTTTGAGGGCACACGAACCCGATGTTATGTGCTTTGTAGAGACTAAATTGAAAGAAGATATTGATATTCATATGGGAGGTGGGAAATACAAATTATGGAGAAGAGACAGAAAAGAAAAAATGGGAGGAGGAGTGATGATAGCAGTGAAGGACAATATAAACGTAGATACTGTGGAAATGACAGAGGGCAGGGTCGAAGCCATAAATTTGAAATTAGAAACTGGGGAGAATGGTAAGAGAGATATGGCAGTGGTATATGTTCCCCCTAAGACGAGAGCATGGAATGACGAAGAATACCAGGAGATGTTGTCAGACATGGTTAGTTATCTACAGAAAGTGATCGAGAAAAGCAACAATATAATCCTAATGGGTGACTTTAATTGTAAAGAGGTGAACTGGGAAGAATGGGACTCGGGAGGCAGTGAAGATTCGTGGAGCACTAAATTGTTAAATATAGCAATGAATAATGTAATGACACAGTGGGTTAAAGAAGAGACACGATTCAGAGGTGATGACACACCAGCAAGATTAGATTTGCTACTATCCAAAGAACCTGATGTAAATGAATCATTAAATTATCTGTGTCCTATAGGAAAAAGTGATCATGTGGTCATTGAGTTCCAGATGATAATAGGGAATGTGGTGCCAAGAGATGAGCTTTATAGGTAAGGAAGATACAACTTTGGGAAAACAAACTTTGCAGAATTGAGAAAATTTTTTGAAAATGCAGACTGGAGAAAATTCAGAGAAACAAGAGAGATACAGAGGAAGTGGGATATCTTTTTAGACCTCTACAGTTTGGGAGTGGAAAAATATGTGCCAAGAGTAAGTGGGAAGGAAAACTGGAAAAAGGTGTGGTTTAATAGAAGGTGTATAATAGCGAAAAAAGAGAGGGACATGGCATGGAACAAATGGAGAAAGAGAGGTAATATCTGAACAAAGGAAGAATATAAAAGAACTAGAAATGAATATACAAGAATACGTAGAGAGGAAGAAAGGAACTTTGAAAAAGGTATAATTGACAAATGTAAGGATGAACCCAAATTGTTTTATAGATTTGTTAATGGCAAATTGAAGCAAAGGGAAGGAATCACCAAACTGAAAGTAGAAGAAGAGGTCTACAAGGATGCAGTCATGCAAGCTGAAGTAATGAACAAATGTTTCCAATCGGTTTTCACTAAGGAAAGGGACTTTGTGGAAGGAGAGGGAGTGATTAGAAATGTAGTGATAAAAGATATAAAAGTGGAAGTGCAGGAAGTGTATAAATTACTGGGAGCTCAAGATGTAAGGAAGGCCCCAGGACCAGATGGAATCTCTTATTGGGTACTGAAGGAATGCAGAGAACAACTGGCAGATAAGATTCACAATTTAATTGTGTGCTCCTTGGAAGAGGGGAAAGTGCCTCGGGAATGGAAGAGGGCAAATGTGGTGCCAGTCTATAAGGGAGGAAACAAGGAAAAACCCCTGAATTATAGACCAGTGTCCCTAACCAGCATGGTTGCGAAATTGTGTGAGAGAATCCTGAAAGATAGATGGATAAAATATCTGGAAGAGATGAATATTTTGACTGAAAGTCAGTTTGGATTCAGAAGTGGAATGTCATGTGTTTCCAACTTGTTGAGCTTCTACTCAAGAGCGATTGACGTGCTACAGGAGAGAGACGGTTGGGTGGATTGTGTGTACTTAGATTTGGAGAAGGCCTTCGACAAAGTACCCCACAAGAGACTATTATGGAAATTAGAGCATATAGGAGGACTGAAGGGAAGCCTCCTGGAATGGATGAGAGACTTTTTGAGTGACAGACAAATGAGGACAGTAATAAAGGACAGGACATCTGGATGGAGGGAAGTAACAAGTGGTGTCCCACAGGGCTCGGTGTTGGCACCAGTAATGTTCTTGATTTATGTAAATGATATGGTAGATGGAGTGAACAGCTACGCAAGCCTGTTTGCTGATGATGCAAAGATCTTGAGAAAGGTAGAGGTTGAAGAGGACTGTAAAATGCTACAGGAGGATCTGGATAGGATATATGATTGGAGCCGGATGTGGGAAATGAAATTCAACGCAAAAAAATGTAAAATATTGGAAATGGGTAAAAGTACCAAGAGGCCATCATTGAATTATTTGATGGGTAATGAACCAATTAGAAAAGCGAGAGAAGAGAAAGATTTGGGAGTGCTGGTCCAGGATAGTTTGTCACCTGAAAAGCACATAAATAAGATAGTGAGAGAGACATATAAACTCTTGACCAATATAAGAGTGGCATTTCATTACATGGATGAGGAGATGATGAAAAAATTGATAGTGGCCATGATCCGGCCCAGGTTAGAATATGCAGCAGTAGTGTGGTCCCCACACAAAAAGAAAGATATAACCAAGATTGAGAGAATACAAAGAACAGCAACCTGATGGTCCCTAGTCTGGCAGATTTGCCATACAGAGAGAGGCTGGAAAGGCTGGATTTGCCCTCCTTAGAGGAAAGGAGAAAGAGGGGTGACATGATTGCAGTGTTTAGGACCATGATAGGAGTAGATAAAATTGACAGAGAAAATCTGTTTGTGTGGGATGAGAGAGCAACAAGAGGACACAGAATGAAACTAAAGAAGCCAAGCTGCTCGAAGGACATCAAGAAATATAGTTTTCCGTATAGATGTATAGACCTGTGGAATAGCCTGGACAAAGAGATCGTCCAGTCTAAAGACTTAAATGAGTTTAAGGCAAAATTTGACTTATTGAGAAACAGAGACGGGACCCCACGAGCGTAGCTCATTTCCTGTATATCACAATTAGGTAAATACAATTAGGTAAAATACACACACACAACCTGAGGCACCGAGCAGGGAAGACATCGCATCGCTCCGCGCCCTGCCCAGCCTGGCAACAACGGACCTTACCTAAATTAGTATCTTTATATGAGTCAAGCTCTGTACCAGGTTAAATTAAATGGTCCCTAATATAAAAGAGAAAGTTTTAAGTAAGTGTTTTTCAAATAGCAAAATAAACAAAGTAGTGCTGGAATGTGCCCGATCAGCTGATTGTGTCTTGTCTATGCGCTGTGGAATGTAAGTAGAATTTGTGCTCTTAGTACCACATGATGGCCACCTGCTTTAGTAAAGCAAGTTTGGAAGGAGTTAAGAAATGAGATAAAGGTAGAAAGCAGGATGATGATTTCTACCAGGAACTGGTTGAAATGGAGACATACAGTAAGCTGGTAGAAAGGGTAAACAGATTGGAGATAGCATTTCAGAGTGAATTGGATGTAATTAAAAAACAATTGCACATGCGGAAGGAGGAAATAGAAAAATTAGTAAAGAAAGTAAACAAGAAAGACAACAATAGATAAGCTGACAGTAGAAGTAGGGGTCACTTAGAAGGAAAGTTACTGAAATGGCAAGTACATGGAGGAGTTCATAAATGATACAGAGACAATTAGGCAAGTAAGCAATCAGATAGATCAGAGCAGTGATGCTGAGGAGAAGAAAACCCAGGTAAATGGGTATTATTTCGTATTTACTCCCAACTCACTGACAAGAAAATGGGGCAAACTCACCTTATACTATTCGTAATTCTAAGCCTTTTTTTTTTTTCTATGGCACTGCCATTGTAAATCAACCATTGATTAGTTATGCGATTTATATTGTTATCATATTCAGTGGGAGTGAGCCATCAGAGTTGTAAGTGTTTGTTTGTGCGTGTTATGTGTGTGGGTGGATAAGGCGCATGCACCGCACATGATTCAGCCAGTCACAGAGTAGGATTTCAAACCCCCCACACTATGACCCGCAGAATTTGAAAGTCATTTCGTCTCCAGCCATGAACTGTGTAGGCTGGAAAATTAATTACTTCAGTGCTATTTCACAGTTCTACCAGGAAGAAGATAAAGCTGCAGCATTTGTGCGATTCCATGGTATTTTACTTTCAACAGCACCAAAGTGCCCAACTCATGGCAAAAGTCTCATTTTTCGTGAGGATCAGAAAGTGTGGTGGTGTCACCAGTTACCGTTACAACTACAGACGATTCTTCAGATGAAGACAAGGAACTGTAAACTGGTTGGTAAAAGAATTATTTTGTATTTACACCTGGTTAGGTTAGGTTAGATGAGGTTTGGTTAATGTCATGGGGGGTCTGGGGGGCAAAGCCCCCCAGTTAGGAAACACGAACTCCCTGAGAAGCTTTAAATTATATTTTTCCGAAGGATTTTAGTGTTTTTCATTTGAATTTGATATCAGTTACAGTTGGAAATCACTCGTTTTTGTGTGTTTCCCCCACCCAAAATACCGCTTTCCCACAGGTCTGCCATTATTCTTTTTTTGGGGGGGGGGACCGCAACAGAAAATGATTTCCGACAGAAATTATCATCAGATTCAGACGAAAAACACTAAAATCCTTCAGAAAAATATAATTTTAAGCTTCTTTGGGAGTTGGGTGTTAACCCGTCCAGTCCCGACCGTATTTTTACCCAGCCTATCCCCAGATCCCGACCGATTTCCGACTTTTTGTTTTTTGGCTGAAACCTCCGCTTTTGGTGAGAAACATCGAAAATTCATAGTGAAATCGCGATCCTGAGGTAAAAAAATGTTGATTCAGGTGTCACTCAACCTTACATTTTCTTTCTTTTTCAGGGTACCTGGCTAAAGAAAACGAACTGTGGAAGGGTTAACTATTTCAAGCCACTTTAAACTACATATTTATTTCATTTATTTGGTACGAATTTATGTGTAGTAAAAGTCTATATTGGTTTTCACATAATAATATAGCCATTTATAAGCATTGTTCACTCACCCAAAACCCCGGTATATGGCACCTTCCTTTACGACTTTACCACCTCATCATTTCTGTTTGTTTCTACCTCTAGCTTCTTTGTTTCTTTGTCCTTCACCTCAGGAATCACTTTCACCGTGAATTTCGTCATTGGAGAGACCGTGGGGCAACATACCTTTACTGGCTAGGTTACTGCTTACAGGTTAATTGCCCAGTGTGGGGGGGAGGGGGGTTTGGTGGGGCCAGGCATTTTCCCCACTTGACAGCAGGTAGAGGAAGGTCTTCCATATATGCCTACCAAAAATCACCCTCGAATGTTGAAAAATGTGCACACAATGGGCCGTGCAATTGCATGACGTACGATGCACGTCGTTGGGTCTGTCCGCGGAAAAAAGTAGCGACATGCATCGTATGTCGTTGGGACTCGGCGGGTTAATACGAAAATTTACCGGTAAATGAAGCGATGCAAAGCAACAAAAATTATGTGGAAACCACGTACAGTATGCTGAGATGGTGAAAGTAAAGAAAAACTTAGAAACAAGAGTTGAAGAAAAAAGCATTTAAAATGAAGTGAAAAGAATCATCCAAAACAATCCCAAGTTGGTTAGAGATTCAGGAAATATCAACAAATCTATAGTAATCACTGGTATAGAGAAAGAAAGAAATAAAAAACAAGATCTTGAGAGACAAAAAAGGGATGGCAAATGTAATGATCATATGGAAGGAAGTACTGTATCAGAGGCAATCTGCAAAAAAGACATAGAGGAGCACAAAAGGCTAGGGAAATATGAGAGAAATAAGTCAAGGCCCCTAAAAGTAACCTTCCAGAGTGTAAACACTGTGGAGGAGGTACTAAAAAATGCAAAGAAACTTATGGAAGAGGAATTCAAAAATGTATAGATAAAAAGATACCTAACTCAAGTGGAAATGGAATTACTAAAAGGGAAGCAGGAGGAAGCAGAAACAAAGAATGAGGGAAGATCAGAGGAGGAGAAAAATATATTCTTTTACAAAGTAATTGGATTGCAGGTTCGAAAGTGGTACATAACCAGAAGAGAATAAAAAGAAGGAAGGTAGACCCAAGTCATGACAAGTATGTAAACAAGATGAAGTTGATGTACTCAAATGTAGATGGAATGGTATCTAAAGTAGAGATGAATGACTACATCAGAGAAAATGAACCACATATTATTTGCCTACCTGAGACAAAATTAACACCAAGGATATCAAACAACATCCTAAACCTAAAGGAGTACAATATATGGAGAAGAGATAAGAACTTAAAAATAGGAGGAGGAATCATTATATTAACAAAAAAATCTAAAAGTCAAAGAAATAGAACTAGATACACCCTCACAAGTAGAAGTGCTTTCAGTAGAGATTAATACATCTGAAGGGAAAGTAATTGTGACAAATTTATACATGCTATCCAGATCAAATGCATGGGAAAGAGGTGAATATCAGGATCTGGCAGAGAGTACAATTCAGAATTTAAGAGCATTACTACATAGAATGGAGGAGAAATCAGAAAGAATTATACTAACGGGAGATTTTAATACAAATATAAATTGGAATACTGTAGATATACTGTAATAAGCCAGGAAAGCTGTTGGGACCAAAAGCTCCTGGATCTAGTGCAGGAGTTTTTCCTAATGCAACATGTAAAGGAAAGCACCAGAAAAAGAGGACTTGATGTACAATCAGTATTAGATCTTATATTTACTAGGCAAGAAAACGATATTGACAAGTTAATGTATCACCATCCATTCGGCATAAGTGACCATGCAGTACTAAATTGCAACTTCAGGATTGCATATGACATTGTTAACAGCAATGAAACTTACAAAAAGAACCTAAACTATAGAAAGGGAAACTACCATGACCTAAAGAAGAACTTCTAAGAAATGTATTGGGAAAAGGAACTTAGAGGAAAAGATTTAAATGTTATATATAAAAAATTCTGTGAACTTTATGAAAAAGGAGTCCAAAAGTACATCCCACAGAACAAAGAAGCAGAAAAGAAAATAAAGAAATGGTTTAATACAGAATGTAAGAAATCAAAAGAAAAACGAGGCTTGTTGTGGAATAGATACAGAAGACACAATAGTGAGAGGGCATATAACAACTATAAACAGGCAAGAAACGATTATACATTAATAAGGAGAAAAGCCCAAAGACAGTTTGAGGAAGACATTATAAATAAATGTAGTGATCAACTGAAGCTCTTCTACAGCTACATCCGAAGCAAAACCATAGTAAAAGATAAAATACGGATGAAGGGATCAACTATACACAAGAGAAAGATGTTTGTGAAGCACTAAATAAGAATTTCCAGTCAGTTTTTACAGAAAATAATTTTGAGTGGGATGATACAGAACATGCATGCCCACACATATTACCAGATATACAAATACAGTATCATCATCATCATCATCTTCGTATTTTGTCCTTCTGTTCCCATATTCTAACTGGGGTTGGCTGTGCGATGGCTCTTCTCCACTGATTCCTATCCTGGGTTAGATCTTCTCCAATACCCAGTCTTTCCATATCTTGCATTACAACACTTTTCCAGGTCTTCTTAGGTCTTCTTGGTGGTCGACGTCCCACCACTTCCAGTTCGTCTGCAATTCTCACACAGCTCCCCTCCTCACTCCTCCTCATGTGACCAAACCATCTAAGCTGCTTCTGCCTCAAGATGATATTGAGATCCTTCACCCTGCATCTTGTGGCCACCTCCTCACTCAGAACTCTGTCCTCCCATCTCACTCCTGCCATGTATCTTAACATTCTACGATCAGTACTCCTCAGAACATTCATCAGTCTATCTGTCAAACCCATGTTTCAGTCCCATATATCAATACTGGTGTAATGCATGCCTCATATATTTCACTTCTGTGTCTCAGTGGTATGTGTTTGTTGACAGTAGGCTAGCTATTTCCTTCCACTTTAACCATGCTGACGCCACTCTTGTTCTAACTGATCTCTTCACCCCTGCTTCACAGTCCAATATATCTCCTTGATAGCAGAACTGCTGCACTTCCTGTAGTGTGCTCCCATTCACCTCTAGCACATCCTCTGCTTCATCTCCCTCCGCCTCTCTTCTTATGCAGGCTGGGCAACGGAAATTTTGCACTCCTTTCAAATTCTGCAGACCCGAACACTTCCTATGGCACCACTTATTACACTCCATGCACAACACTGAGTTCAGTCCTACTCCTCTGCCACAGCATCCACAT
>JAGKTI010017463.1:0-18496 GCA_018397915.1 Birgus latro
GAGAGAGAGAGAGAGCGAGCGAGCAAAATGTATCCACCGTAAATGCAATTCTGTGGTGCTGTCAGTGGGTCAGTGGCAAGGAGTTCTTCTTGAAGATTTGTAATGCCTTACCTTTTTTGCCGTGTATTTCTGTGGTGAAGTTGGTTAGATACTATTACAGTCTATTGCAATTCCAGTTAGAAGCTTCTTTGGCGCAAATGATTATTCCTTTGGACATTAGTTTCATCCTTTCATTGTGTATTGTTACAGTACCTGCCCGGTAGGTCTGCGATGTTGTCGGTAGTTCTGGGTCGCAGTACTGAAATTGCTTTTATCTTCTCAAAGGATATTAGATTTGAGTTCTTTCTGAGCAAGTCTGTGGTTTAATTATTAGAACATCTGCACATCTGCTTTGTTTTAGGACAAAAAAGGGGTTTCAGGTTTGATTCTGCGGGGGAGTGACTTGGTTTGAGGTCTGAAGCTCTCTGTTGTTATTGTAGTTTTGTACTCTTTCACCTTAAACTTGGCCTAAAATTGCCGTCTCTCCTTGTGTTACAAAAGAGTATCACTTGGATAAGGTGCTGTTAATCACGAAGAAGTGCTGTGAGAAGTTGCTTTATGCATAGTGTTCTTTTTTCCGCTAAAGAGCTACGAATAGAAGAAAATATTTGCCAAGTTGAGGTAAATGAGCTATAGTTACTTTACTAGTTTGTTCGACACCATCAGAGTTGTATATTTCTTACTCCTTCCTAGTTGAGGTCCAGTGTGTTTCGGGCCTGTACCTACAACTACAACTGTTCAATGCGAGTCCAGCTGCTGTACGAGAGCTTTTCGCTGAATGGATAATGGTAGCCAGATTAACCCTTTTTCATTCTGTTAAAGCAGAATTAGTGATGATGTGTCTAGTGTGGACAGTGCATAGTAAAGTTGAAGTGTTATACAGGCTGCGTTTCTGTGTGTCAGTCTGTATATGTTCAAGGGAATAAAGCGAAATTAAATATCAACAGACCTATATACCCTATCAAGGCCATTTTTTTTTTTTTTCATTCAATAAGGGTTACATATTCATAGCAGGAAGGCTTCCCTCACCCAACCATTATTCCAGCCGACACTAATAGAAAAATAAAAGTTAGCGAACTGTCATGATATTTCATAGGAAACAATGAATAGAAACAGAACACAACCTTCATCTGAAAAGGAAAGTAATTTAAGGTCATCATTAGGAACAGTTGATTAACCACTACCGCACAGGTGGGAGATGCTACCTATATTTTATTTTTTAGCATGGAATAAGGAACTAAAGTCCAGCAGCCCCCAAGATAATCCCCCCCATGAAAAAACAAAAACAAAAATGGTAACTGGGAGCCAAATTCAAGATCCGTTCATTTCAAGAAGCCTGGACACACTGTGTTTGGAAGACTGAAGATCATAGGCAGTAGGAAATACACGCAGAGGGAAACAGTTCCAGAGATGCCCTGTTGCATACATGAAGGACTGGGAGTAATAGTTAACTCTTGCATTAGAGAGTTGGACAGAAAAGGGATGAGAGTTTGTTGCTAGATGGGTGCTACACGCCTGCTGTAGTGGTGAAAGGATGCAAGCAGACAGTTTGGAGGAGCACTGACTATTGCAGTAGCGACAGAAAAGAGATAAAGATGCAGCAGTGTGAGTGAACAGACAGAGGTTGAAGGGAGCCAGTAAGAGGAGGGGAGATAATGAGCTGAAAAGCCTTTGACTTCACCTTGTTGAGAAGAGCTGTACATAGGGAGCCTCACTACACATGATAGTTGTACCCTACATCAGGGCGAATAAAACTCATGTATAAAATCAACAACTGTGCTGGAATAAAGAAGGCATGGAGTCGGCTTAGCACATCTAATCTTCCCGAGATAAGTCCCGAAAGAATCAAACCCCAAGTATGTTTGAAGATGATGCAGGATTGAGTTCTATATTGTAAAAAATTAGAGGATACTCCTGTGTAAGATTTTCTCGGGTTGAAAGATGTAAGAACCGAGTTTTTAATGTATTAAAAACAAGATTACATTTACCCCGATCAGAGATACGAGCCATATCCGGGTTTAGGGGTGCCATAGCCTCATCCCTTGTTTGTTCAAGTAACTGCGGAGAGGTGAAGGGTGGAGTCATCAACATATGAGTGGATTTGGTTAGATGCACAAATTAGGTCATTGATAAATAGAAAGAAGAGAGTTGGTGATAGTATAGAGCCCTCAGAAACACCACTTTTGATAGCTCTAGAAGAGCATTGGCTGTCCACAACAGAAGCTATAGAATGACCAGAAAGGAAGCTAGAGATGAAGGCACAGCTTGAAAAATAGAAACCATATGAGGGCAGTTTGGAAATAAATGTTTATGCTAGACTCGATCGAAAGCCTCTAAGATGTCAAGTGTAATAGCAAAGCTTTCGCCAAAGTTCCGAAAAGTGGATGACCAGGAGTCTGACAGGCAGGTGAGAAGAGCGCCAGTGAAGTGTCCCTAGCAGAACCCATATTGGTGATGGGAAAGAATGTTTTGATAGGAAAGATGCTTTAAAACATATTTGTTAAGAATAGACTCAAAAACTTTTGAAATAGGATGATAAAGCAATTGGGTTATAATTAGAGGGCTGGGTATGGTCACTCTTCTTTGGGACTGGCTGCATGAAAGTTAACTTCCAGCGAAAGGGAAAGGTATATACAAGTTGACAGACAGGGGTGAAAGAGTTTACCTATGCAGGGTGTAAGCACAAAACCACATTTCTTGAGGACAACACGAGGGACTCTATCAGGTCCATATACCTTGTTAGTACTGGGGCTAGTGATGGCATAAAATGCATTTACTGAAGAAATTTTAATGTCAGCCATGAGGATGTCTGAGGAAGAGAGTGATGGAGGAACAGCACAGGGAATCGTCTAAGGTTGAATTGGAGGAGAGAGTCTGTGCGAAGAGCTCTGCTTTATCGCGTGAAGAAATAGCTACACAGCCATCAGAGTGGAAAAGAGGAGGGAAGGATGATGAGGTAATGTTGTTAGAAAGGTTTTTGGCATGGTGCCAAAAGGAGTGGGATGAATTTGAGCTAGAGAGTTCAGGGTATTTAGTATGAAAGAAATTATTTTTAGCAGAGTGAAGAACAGACTTAGGATGATTCTGGGCAGAAACATAAGAGATGAGATTCAGGGGTGGGTTGGCTCCAGTACCTTTCTTAGGCCTTCTCCTTGTTTTGGATAACATAGGAACAAGCATGATTAAACGAGGGTTTTTTTCCATTAATCTCAGGATACGATTAAGGAATGTATGCTTTCATGCCCAAGAGAATAACCTCAAGTTGTTCTCAGCTATGGAAGCAATAATCATTCTAAGGAAAACCAATGAAATACTGCCTGAGGGCTTTCCAAACAGCAGCTCCAAAGAGCCACAGCAGCTCCTTCTTGGGAGAGGTCCACACGTCTTACTGGATCCATAGGACAGGTTAAGGTGATAGCTTGTGATTGGAGCAGCCCATCAGCAAGAAAAGATTAACAGTCAGTGTAGAAAGATTAGTTGCAAGGAAGAAGTCAAGTGTGTTGGAACTTTCCCCCAGGTAGTCAGGAACATGGGGAGGGTGCTGTACATGCTGCTCTAGGTCATTAAGGATAGAAAATGTATTGGCTTGTTCACCAGGTGGATCAGTGAAAGTAGAGGAGAGCCAAAGGTGTTGGTGTACATTGAAATCACCAAGGATGGAGACTTCAGAGAAAGGAGAGAGTGACAGGATGTGTTCCGTCTTAAAAGTAGGACAGTCGAAGAGTTTTTCATAATCAGTAGAGTTATGGGGTAAGTAAACAGCAAAGAAAATTATGTGTACTCAGTGAATGACAGGATAGCCGAGGCTAGAGTGAAGAGAATTCAGAAGATTCAAGTTCTGGAACACAAGAGCAAGATATGTTGTTGCATACATATACAAAACAGCCACATTTGGCTTTGAAATGAGTATAAAGATAGTAGGAGGATACAGAAAAAGGTTTGCTGTCAGTCACCTTGGACAGTTGAGTCTCAGTGAGTAAGAGCAGGTGAGGTTTAGAGGAGAGGAGGTGGTGTTCAACTGAGAGAAAGTTACAGGAAAGGCCACAGATGTTGCAGAAATGAAGAAGTGAGTCAGATAGTGATTCCAGGCATTTCGTTTGGTTGTCACTGGGAGAGGGGTAGATGTTGGGGGATTTAATGGTCTCCCTTCCCCCCGGGACTCCGATGATTGGTGTTGGGATGCCATTTTTAGGTGAAATTTTGAATAGGAGGTGTAGTGTGTAATGTGCATGTAGTTTGATGTTGATAATTAGAGGAACTTGTATTGGGATGCTGACCTACTCCCTGTCGTACTGAAACACTGTTAAAGATCAGCATTGGGGGATGGTCAGAAGCTAGTCTCGAGGGCTGATGAAACGGTAGTGTCAGCTCTCCCTGTTATTAGCTTCCCACCTACCTTGGGAGTAACGTTCTGCTTGACTGGTGCTACTGTCTACGGTTTATAGCAGTGATGTTTTGTGATGATCTAATTTATTTTCTTTCGACTGTGCATAAAATAACAGCACTGAGTGGTAAGTATCAAGCAAGCAATATATATGGTATCCTTAACAAAAAAGTTTATTAACGAGTTGTATATTCATGTGGAATGATTTTGCTGTAGGCATCGTCAGTGGGGCACATTGTTTCACACAGACTGCACCGATACTTTTTCGATCGACTGCTTAAGGAAGGTGTTCTGTGGTTGTGTCCTCTATGTTATATAGAGTTGGAAACTGCACCCCATAAATTTAATATTCAGGAGTAAATGGCACTGTTTACTGGTGATACTGTTCTGTTTAGTGAAGATGAGTGAGAGTCGCAAGGCTTGGTGAATGAGTTTAGAAGTGTGTGTAAGAAATGAAACTGAAAGTGAATGTAGCAAAGAGAGAGAGAATGGTTTCTGGAAGAGAGTAGAGTAACGGAGAGGATCGTGAGGGTTTATGGTCAGGAAATGAAGAAAGTGATTGCCTGCAAATATTCAAGCAATGTTATGAGCAATGGTAGGAGTTTAGGGAATGGAGTGTTTTGCCTGTCGTTAGTCATGGCTAGAGCTTTCCTCTACTGAATTAAATCTCCTAGGGTTAATTAGAACAGTTTTCCCAGATACGTTTATTGCAATGAAAATGTAATTTAAAACAAATTAGTCCAGACCTTCAAAATTTTCATTTGGGAAAAAAATAACATTAATAAATAAAATGCATCATTGTATGTATGCTAAAGAGTGCTGCTAACTTGTGTATTAGAAATACAAGTTTAATAAAATGGTATTGCAGTAGCAACAGAAGACAATGCACCACCAAATTTAATGTTTCACAACATATTTTCAGTTTGTATGCAGCAGAACATATGTTCTAAATTCATATGTCAGTTACAAAATATTAATTTTGAAATACAAATTAGGTTTTGTAGTTATTAGATATTCATTTCACAACAGTAGTGGACAAGATAGGCACCCCAGCAGTATATGGCATATGATTTCAAGGGATGCCCACTCTTGCCTCCTCTTCAGTAATACAGTACCTCTTGGTCTTAGCATGGAGGGAAAGCAATGCTCTACAGATCCCTCAGAAACGCTTCCAGGCACCTGTTTTGGCCTGCTTTGTGTGATACAGGTGCTACTGGCGTCGCATTCAAAACACACGCCAGTAAACCAATTTGTTCAAGGAATTTTGAAAAGTGTGCACCAAGGTGTGTGTAGACTTTTTTTTTTCCTTTTCAGTAATATGAATCGAGTGATGGGCAGTGTGCACGAGGCCAAGTGTTTTAAAAGCTGCTATTGTAGTCAGTGATATTCTAAATGATTGCGTCATAATTAGGGGTAACAAGTGTCATTTATTGTCATCCCTACTGTATGTCTCAATGGCACAAGAGATGGACGGAATCCAAAGACTGAAACAGGAAATCACAACTGTAGTACTAACAGCAGAGTGCCCAAGTAAACTGACAATACATCCATTTGCTCATTCGAGTCTTCAAAATTCTCTAGTCCACTTCATTGGCCAAACGATCCATATAATAAAACTATCTTTATTATACTCGTTGAGTAGAGACCATTATCCCTATTGCCCCCCCCAAAAAAAAATAAATAAATAAATAAAATAAAAGTGTAACCCTTGGCATATGCCTCTACGATTTTGAGTATTTCATCCATCTATTTTGGGTCATTTGGCAGTTCCTTTCTTTCTTTAACATTCTTGCCTCATCTGTTCATACTTTGGTTTACCATATCAATCTGTCTTCTTGGCCTTCCATGTTCCCTATTACCCTCATACCCATTTACATATAAGTTTACCACATCCCATTCATTTCATATCCATTTTTGCACTTTTACGTTACCATCTCAGTTCATATTCTTCTGTCTGTGCCAAGTAGACTTCGAAACATCACACCATTTAAGGATGTTTATAGTTCTTATTTTTTTTTTTACCTAAGCACAGCATACACATTCAATAGCAGGCCCATTACTACTGCCTTCACAATTAATTTTGCTAAGTACCCTTTCGAAGCCCGGCCCCCATTCGTGAATATGGATCTTCACACATTATGTAGTTCTGTACCCCCAGCTTTCTCAGACTGTGTTTTATTTCAAGACCCTCGTAGCAACCAAAAAACACAGAGGCCAATCTAAACCATACTACCATTACACAGTTAATTTTTTACTGCACCTCAGCACATAAACTAGCACCGCTTCTAGTCTCTCCTCATTCATCATCGCATTATGAAGTGACATTTTTCCAGCTAAGCACATAGTTTTGCACCTAGCTATCTAGAATTTTTTTTTTTTTCCGAACCACGTCATTCACAAAAATTCTAGAAACTCTCAGTCAGTTTAAATATATTCCCATCACTATTAACATTTAATACAGCACCATCCACTCATCTCCTTGTCCCTCCCTCCCTCCCCCTCCTCTCTCTTTCTCTCTGCACAGCCTGCACTTACGCTATTTAGCATAATGGCGCCGCTCTTCCTGTGATTGTGCTAACTGTAGACGATTTTATTCCCTCAGGAAATTATTTGAACCGGAAAAGCTAGAATATATACTTTACCAGCCACTTTGCTAAAACCAGGTTTCTTTATGCTAAAGGTAGTATAGTGTTAGTGGCAGGATTACATAAAAAAGGCAGGATTTATCAGTGAAAAGGTTAGTTCACATATCGTCTGACTGCCGAGCTTCTAACTCCCCAAATCGCATTCTGTTACTGTTAACTCTATAAACATTTTTTCTAGTTACCCGTCCCCACACTGGAAGGGCTTGGGGACGGGTATTGTTTTCATTCAGTTTGTCTGTTTGTTGGTTTGTCTGTCTGTCTGTCTGTCCGTTAACAACTTTACGCTAAAACTACTGGTCGATTAATATTACAGAGATGATGGGCTATGATCTGATCACCTGATAAAATTTTGGGTCAAGTTGGGCGAAGGCCCAGGCTGTAGACCAAAAAATATATTTTAAAAAGTCTTTTTTTCACCATAACTCTTTTCAAATTCATGTCGACATGAAAACAAAACCTAAAGGTGCATCATTCAAATCTGCGTCCTATTACATGCCTCATTACATTAGGGGGTCATCCCCCCGTTTGCAGCAGGGGGGTCAGTGTGAGGTGAGTCGGGCCTAAAATATCAGATGGGCATAAAATCGTCAATTTTCCAAAATTTACTCCAAATTTGATACATCTTTGACTAGATATCCTGTTGTGTTTTTACGTCAGCACTAAAATGTCTGCCGGGGAAAGGTTTGCACTGCCTTGGCACCGCTTCTTTCATTCCTAGAATCCAATATAGAGAATTGGATCGTTGTCACTAAAATTTATTTTCCATTTGCCAGACGGTTCGATCTTTCCCAGTTGATTTTGGTCGTTGAGAGGAATTTCCACGCTTCTCTTAAACCGACAGAGGGGAGAGAGAGAGAGAGAGAGAGAGAGAGAGAGAGAGAGAGAGAGAGAGGATGATTTGAAGTAGAACGGAAAATAAGAGTACGGTGAGGAGGAGTGGGAGGACAGAAAAATATAGGCGAGGGAACTGTGGTAAGAAGAGAGGAGGGAGGATTTAAAGGGGGAGGGAAGGAAGATGGGGAGCGGGAAGGGGAAGGCCAAGAGCTGTTAAGGCAAGTTGGTTATTAGTTTTGTTGGGAAGAGGAGGAGGAGGAGGTTGTAAGGGTCTGAGGGAGAGAGAGAGAGAGAGAGTAAAAGAGAAAAAGATAGAGAGAGGGAGGTGACAAAGATAGCTAAGACGGAGGCAGAAAATACGATGATGTTAGGGAAATACGAGGAGCTGGAAATTGGGAAGTCGGAGTAATTGAAAGTATATTATGCATTAAATGTGTTAACCGCGTCGTAGCCATGGATTCACACGAGTATTATCCGAGTATTCAGGCTGACGCCAGACAATTCAGTTCAAGTGAGAGGAATTTCGAGTAGTCCAAGGGTTGTTCGACACATCTTCAACCCACTGCGAAAGAACTGTTTTCATCTGAACAAAATAGGTATGTTATAGCTTGCATGGAAAGGGTTGCAAGCACACAATGGACAAAGTTGGCACAGAAAAAGAAGGGACACTTTTTTTTTTTTTAATGCAAGGAAGAAGGAACCAAAGGCCACAGGCCTGCATACTGTTCCTTCCAAGAAAAAGCAAAAACAATACAAAAGAGAGCCAGATTCAAGATCCGTTCAATTCGAGATGCCCGGACACACTGCATTTGAAAGACTGGAGATCATAGGAAGTAGGAAATACAGACAGAGGAAGACAGTTCCAGAGTTGACCAGTTGCATAAATGAAGGACTGGGAGTAACGGTTAACTCTTGCATTAGAGAGTTGGACAGAAAAGGGATGAGAGTTTGTTGCTAGACGGGTACTACGTGCCCGTCGTAGAGGTGGAGGGATGCAAGCAGACAGTTCAGAGGAACAGTGTGATTAACGCTCAGGACCGTACTATACTAATAAAACCCAAGAGTTCAGGTGGTTAAAAGGCCACGTTCAGCCATCAGACGTTCCTGAGCACCAGTTAACCTTATTATGAAAACTCTGGACCGTCAGTCCTGGCAAAACCTATTTCATGCGTGTAATTAGCGAGACATTTGCTAGAGTGGACGAAATTATGTTAAAATGAACGCTAACAGCGAGCGGATTTTGAGTTTTTTTTTTTGTTTCTTTCGTAACCCAGACACATCGGTGACCCATTTTAAACGATTATTATTTTACGATGGAAATATGTATACATACGTAAGAGCTGGTAAAAATTGACGGTAGAGCACAGAAAAAAGGATGTAGTTACGAGTAAGACAGTGTACACTGTATGACGAGCAAGCATGACGTATAATTTAGCTTCCGTATGCCATTATTGAGTGAAATAATTGTTCAAGATATTTAGATTTTAATTTATCCGAGCTAAGTGACTATCAATGCATACTTTATAGACTTCCTTGGTATGTCTCCTACCAGCCCACCAAATCAGGAACTGTATGGCAATATATCCTGCTTATGTGCACATCTACTTATGTAGCAGTTCATCATATACAGTAAAACCTTCCTATAACATACCCACTGGGGGGAAGCCTGATCAGGTAAAGCCGAAAATCAAAATCCATTATATGCAGTGGTCCCAGCCTAAGGTGGGATATCAAGCATATGTTTGAAAGTAAAAAAGTGCAATAGTATATTTTATTTCTAAAAATGAAAACTTTAAAACTATGGAAACTATACCCATTATACACTAACTTGGCCCATATATCTAAGTTTTCTTTCCCTAAATTATTGCCACCTTTAACTGTCTCGGTTATGACTAGTAAATTTCCAGGTTACCTCAGTAAATATACTCCTCTTGTACTTTCGTTATTGATTACTACCTTTCCCTTCAAATGTGTACAGTGGTTTGAGTCGCTTGGTACAGTATTTCTTATATCTCGGTCTACTTGGAAAACTTTCCTTTCCCAGAAATCATTCCAACTCTAGTGCTCCCCAGTTCTGTTTTATCCATCTTCAGTCTGCTTACTGTTCTGCATTTGTAACTCTCTACTACACTGGCCATATGCTTAGCACTGCTCTCCACCATTAAACATTTCTTATTATCCTGTTTGTCGCAGTCAGTGCTTAACTGCCCCTTCCTTGCTTCCACTCAAACCTACAGTATATTCCCTGGCTTTCCCTCTCCATCCACTCCATTACATTAATTCCCGTTTCCGTCTAATCAACGAATTTTTCAAGATTTATGTATGCATGGTACTGGTTAATCCCTTAGGCTTGCAGCTGTTTATAGATATTTTCAAATCTGAGCGCTGGATTGGAATAAGTAAATATTTTAACCAAAATCCTAACCAACCAATTCATACTCTCTCCTGTGATAAACTTTACCTAACAATCTTAATCTAAAATCTAACCTAAATCACTTGATCAGTTTACTTTGACGCCAACACGAACTGCAAACTTCAGTGAAGTACTTAAGTGAATGCAAATATCTGCAAGTGATAAACTTCTAGAAACACCATATTTTCAAGTGTAAAATTTATTTCATGATTTTTCAGTACCAAGATTGTCACACAGGGATATTGTTGGACTGATGGCAGGAGCATAGAGGTTTACCCTCAAATTTGATAACTACAGGAGTGAGCTGCTTAACGTTTCGTTCGTTTCGTTTCGTTTTTGAAGGCTGCAACATGCTTGCATGCGTCGGCCTTTTTGGATTGGAGCGTGTAGCATTTTATGACCGGATGCCCTTCCTGATGTCTACCAATGACCCTTGGGTGGATTCGATCCTCCGACCCTACGGCCAGAGCGGAGAAATTACACAGGTAGGCTGAAATTAACTTGTAAGCATAATTTATCATTCGCAACTCCAAATACTGTGCTCCATGTCTCCACCACACCACCACAGAGGTTTTGTTTACTCGCATTCATTTACAGAAACATTTAGTCTTGTAAAATTTTCTAAATAGCCTAGTATTTCTCATATATGTTAACCTCCCTAGGAAAGTTTTATTCCAGAAATGAATGGAAAAAAGAGCACACAAAAGGAGGGGGGGGGTCTGGTGGGGTTTATCCACCCGTCACATTTAGTATTGGTTTACGACACAAGCAGGTAACAAATGCCCGATGTGAACTGCAGGATTTATTTATTGTGGGAAAAACAGGAATGCCAGATGTTGATGTTCGTCAGTACCGGCGTTCAGTTTTTATAAGATGAGCCTCAGTCTCCTGTTATTGTATATCAGCCAAATTTATTCATGGTTAACTGGAATTAAATGCTTTAGTTTTAAAAGAGGAATTAGTTGGAGAAGAACAGGGACGTTTTAGGAAGAGAAGAGGTTGTGTAGATCAGATATTCATTCTTAGATCTTTAGTGGAAAAGTTTCTAGAGATGGAAAGGAAGTTGTATGAGGCCTTCATGGATTTGGAGAAAGCATATGACAGGGTGGATAGACAAGGATTGTGGAAAGTATTATGAATATATGGAGTACCGGGTAGATGGGAAGCTGTTGAGTGCCGTGAAGGGTATGGATGAGGGTGCTAAGGCTGCAGTGCGTGTGGATAGGGAACTGAGTGAATTTTCTCTTGGAAGGTTGGTTTGAAATAGGGATGTGTCATGTCTCCATGGTTGTTCATTCTGTATATGGATGGGGTTATAAAAGAGATACAAGGTAGGGCAGTGGATGTTGCAGCCTTAATGAGAGAGGGAAGATGTTTGCAGATGATACTGTGTTGTTAAGTGAAGACGAAAGGGAGCTGCAAGGCTTCGTGGATGAGTTTGGGAAAGTATGTAAGAAACGGAATCTAAAGGTGAATGAAGGGAAGAGTAAAGTTATGGTCTTCGAGAGAGGTGAAGTCAGTGAATGTACAGTGAGGCTGGATGAGGAGGAAATGGAAAATGTGAGTGCATTTAAGTACTTGGGTAGTGTGATAAGTAAGGATGAAAGTTTAGAGGGTGAAACGCTTGAAAGAGCACAAAAAGGAAGAATGGTTGTTGGGTCCTTGAAAGCAGTGATAATAGGGAAGTGAGCATTGAAGTGAAAAAGTTACTACATGACAGTATTGTGATACCAACTCTAACGTTTGGAAGTGAAGCTTGGACCTTGTTGGAGGGACAGACGTCAAGAGTGAGAACTGTGGAAATGAGTTCTTTGAGAGGAGCATGTGGAGTCACATGGAGAGACAGATTGACAAATGAGGAAGTGAAGGATCATTGTGGTGTGGGTGTGGATGCGGATGTGATAGGAATCATTAGGAGAAATACACTGAGGTGGTTTGGCCATGTGGAGAGGATGGAGAGTGAGAGACTAACGAGGAAAGTGTATGTGAGTGATGTGGAGGTGGGGAGAGGGAGGGTGAGGCCGAGTATGATATGGAGGGATGGAGTGGAGAGGTATATGAGAGAGGGTGGGTGTGAGCTGGGAGCAGGGCAGTGAAATGGCGGGGGACAGGGAGATATGGAGGCGATTTGTTTGTGGCCACCCCTTACGGGATTAAGGCACCTGGCAATAGATAGATAGATAGTTTTATTAATCGTGAAAGGGGGAATGTTTGCAGTATTGATACTCACCAGCTCAATTAAGTTTCTGGTACGCTCAGCTGAACAAAGTTGTCTGGCTTTAAGTGGAATATATTGCCAAACTTTTCCATAGGTGAGACAATTAGCATATCAGTAAAAGAGGTATTAATGTCTCGTTGGTGTAGGCGCCCTAGGCAAAGCATCCGTACTCCTTGATAAAAAAAAAAAAATAGTGAACATTCATAGCCACCAGCCATGTTCAGGAACCTTGGAGATAACCTCATAAGTGTCCCACCCAGCTGAAAGCCTGATTTAGCCTATATGGAGTAAAGAGGCCCTCATTTTGGGTAAAAATCTAAATTTAAAAAATATATATATATACTGTATATGTCGGACTCAAAGAGTTCTTTTTATGAAGAAAACATTGTGAAGTTTGGGTAGTATACATTAATATTTAGGGGTGACTCAAAGGTCTCAAAAGTCTGTCCCACATAGCACCCGTGTTCACTCAGTATCACACATTCATTAGAAAAACAAAAAAGTAATTGCTTAAAAGCTTGTTTTTATTTAATTGAAATCATTGTACAATACTAACAGATGCAAACAATTACGAAGGATAATCACGTGAATCTTGGTGCTTTTGGCATTTCATATTGTTTCTTTATCAACATGGTTGATTTCTTTGCATCAGGTTAGTTTGTCCGGTTCTGCTCGACAACTTGGAGGGCATGCTGCAGCTGTTCTTTGTTTCGAAAGCATTCTTACCTTGTTGCTTCCTGTATTAGGGCGATGCCTTTTTTGGCATGGTCGTTGATCATCGCAAGAATGTTCATAATCGCCTGAGCAGCCTTGAAGTCTTCCCTGTCATTCCATGTACCAGGGTTTTCGTCTAGGAATCCAACTGGTATGCCCAGTGTCACAAGGACCTTTCTGCTTTGCTTCGAGACAAAATCCACAAGTGTCACTTGTTTCACATTCTTGAGGTCTGACACTTCATTTTGGTGGGGGCTCTTCTCTCCTTCATTTTCTGCTGAAGCTTTCAGATTGGCCTGCTCTGTGGTTAAATCCGCCTCTGGACGAAAAAAGCTAAGAAGGATCAGTTCTTCTAACAGATACGATAAATGCCCTGCCATTTTGTGCGATGTAGCTACCTCGATGTTTTGCTGAGGGTAGGCTATGCATGAAGTTGCTGAAGGAGATGGTCATTCCTAGCTGCACTGGAAATCAGAGGTGCTTGGAACTAAACCTTGATGTAAATCTTCGTGAAAAAGATGTTAAGATCGCACAGTCCTTTGCCTTCCCTTGCTGTCAAGTGAAAATGAGACCGAATAAGTCATACTTTGAGGCTGTAAATGGCTTTGGCCGTCTTGCGAGCATGGTGCATAGGTCCAGGAGCTCTGAATTTTGCCCAACAAGAAGTTGTGCTTTCCAGATAGATCAGCACCAGTTCGAGCAGCCTGTGATAGTCATCCCAGGGTTGGTGATTAGATATTTGTTGTTCACTGAAGGCAATTACGTCATTATGGACATTGCCAATTTCAGATGCAGTGAAATAATATGAGAAGGCATTCTGGAATCTCTCTTGGTCAGTGGATCGCCATTGTGCTTGGAACCACGTAAACACAAGAATTTCCGGTACACTGGTGGACCCCAAGCACGAAGCAAAGGCAACAGCGAAGACAAACTCCAGAATATGGTGCCGGGGGACAAAGTGAAAAAGATTCCTCTCCAAAAGCTGCTCAAGAATTATGCAAGCTCCAGATGACTGGCCTGCACTGGAGCTGGTTGTGTCAAAGCAGATAGCACGAACCAAGTTTTCAAGACCCCAGTTTGGCGTCCTCGTTTGTGTGATGGAAGGACAATACTTTCGCTGGAACCTGTTTCTTCAAATGCATTTTACTCAGAATATCTGCTGCTCTCCAATGTTGCTCTCTAAAACATGGCTTCCCTGTAAAGTTGTGATCGATGTTTCCTTCTCACTGCAATTTTTGCATTTCATGCTTTTTCTGATCTTGCTGAAGCAACAGTGTGTTAACTCCTGCCCTATGGCCAGGCCGTCCCTTCTTTCACTGGGATTCGAGGAAGAATTTATCCTCTTAATTATCGAGAAGCTCCAAATTTTATATAATATAATATAAAAAAATAATAAGAGCATAAAAAATAGTTAATGTGCTGGAAATGACAGTTACTGTAATGGAGGAGTAGATGGGTACTGTAGGAAAGGCAGGGAATATTGGTTTGGGTGAAAGGGTTATACTTAAGCATGAAAAGAGCAGTTAAACAGTGAATGTGACAAACAAGAAATAATGAGATAAATACTGCATTTAGTAAAGGAGACCAACATCAAGCATATTAACAGTTTAATGGATAGGAAAACTGGACAGTAAGTAGATTGAAAATGTACAAAATAGAATTGGATGAAAGTACTACAGAGGTCAAATGATTCTGAGAAAAGAGGTAAGACTTATGTAGCAGAGTATGAATGAAAAAGAAATACTGCATCATGTAACTAAAAAATCATTGCATAATGCATAAGGGAAAGGTAATAATCAAGAATGTGAATACCAAGGAAGTTTAATTACTATGCTAAGCTGGAATTTTACTATTAAAAACAAAGACAGGGAAGGAGACAATAGTATAGAGGAAAAAAAAAAACTATAGCCAGATATATTGAAACTGAATGAACAACTGTGACAGTACACACATCCGGTAACCTATATTTTCCAACATGGTCTGCTGGACATAGGTGGGGAAAGAAATTGCTAAAAAAAAAGGGGGAGGGGGGTGGGGCGTGTTACTGCATCCCTCATGTGTTGGTGCTGCAATGAATGTCTCCATTCAGCCAGCTTTGTATAGAAGCAAAGTGTTCTTCATGCTAAAAATAATTCTGTAATAATTTTGTATTTACATTTTGCAATATAAATTTAGTAGCATAGGATGTACTGTTACAGGAATAGAGGTGCACATAATCTGGATATACTGCTGTATAGTTCCTGACTGGTGGTCATGAAAGATACCATGAAAGTCTATGAATTATGCAATAATACATTCACCTTGCTCGTATAAATTTAAATTTATATATCTTCAATAATTATTTTATGCAAATAATGGCATAAGAATGCTGAATCATAATTCGTGCTTATCATATACAGTATAATGTATCTTGCTCATAAATGTATCCTCTCTGTGGATTATACCATCATTTTCTACCAATTCTGGCACATATATTCATATTTCCTACATAAAAAAAAAAAATGTTTAGAATGGGTTTGCGACGTGTCCGGGTTATTAAACAGAGGAAATGTCCGAAATTCGCTCGCTGTTTTTGCTCATGCACTGCATTCTCTCCCAGTCTAGGGACTGTTGCTGCAATTGAACGCCTGAACTGGGTTATACGATGACTGATGGTCCAGATGTTTTACAGTAAGGATGATTGACGCTCAGGAACGTCTGATGACTGAACGTCACTAATGGAACGCCTGAACTCTTCGTTTTTATAGTACGGCCCTTAGGGGGGCCGAGGAGTCCCACTTGCTCTAAAACGTGCTTTAATGGAGGTCTGCAGCTATGCAAAATATCGCATTCCTAGGGGGGGGGGGAACTTGCCAGGCATACCAGCTTAAGACTCCTTCAGGGCATCGCACTGTGCCTAAAACCTGTTCATGGTGGAAGTTTACCGTATGAAATGTTTTGTTTCAAATAAAAAATGAAAAATTGCCATGTTTACTGGTACTGACCAGAACCCCTGAGGTCCGGTGTCCTCTGATGGGATTCCATCCTGCCTAAAATAGCTCCTTGTAGGTGTATATACGTGTACAAAATTTCGTTTTCCTGGGCGTTTTTAGACGTAGCTGGTTTCCAGAAAACATATTTTATTAGAATTACTTCTCTGTTTCCGTCCATCCTGGAGAAATACCATGCATTTCCTATTAGCAGTGGAATGGGAAAATTATGAAAGTTCTATTTGTAGTTGTAAGAACATGAAAGATTGATGAAGATGATAGAAAAATACGTGAAAAATTATAGAAAATAGAAAGTTCTAGGGTAATTCTAACATATTTGAAGTTAAGGATAATTTTGGAAATGTAAAGTTTAAGAATTATAACAAAGAATTATATAGGTCAACGGGAGTACTAGAAATGGAAAGTTCAGATGCAAAATTCGGAATGGAATCCTTACGGATAATACTGGAAATTCTGAAAGTTCGTGGGTAACACCGTGATAATTAGATGTTTAAAAAAGACTGAAAAATAATATATTCAGGGGTAATTCTGGAAAAAAGTAAGTTCGAGATCTACCATCAAAGTTGAAAGTATAAGCGTATTATCAAAATTAAATGTTCAGGATTATTAATAAAAAAAAATGATATGGTACTAAGAAAGTGGTACTATAGAGTCCGAAAGTAATCTATATTTTAAAAAAGCAAAGAGTAAGAGTTACAGCACCGAAATAGTAGATATAAGCAACTTTACGAGTAACTCTGATAGTATGGCCAATTAACGAGTAAGGCTAGATGAAAAGGGAAAGGACTTGAACTAAATTTTGTGGAAAGTTTGCGGGTTGTAAAAAATATGAATAGCAGAAAAACAATATTTTACTTGAGAATACGGAATGCAAAAGGGTAGGGCAATAATAGAAGATTTAAAAGCAGGAATGCGTTAATGTTAAAAATGAAATGCTTACGAAGAAAAAAAAATAGCATGGAAAGGTTACAAGTAAAGACAGATATAAAGCTTTATAGTAATAACTGATAAAATTGAAAACTTGAGAGTAAAAACTAGTAAAATGGAAAGATCCACAGAAATCATGGGAAGTGACAGGTAAAAATGTTTATAATCGTCGGGTTATGGTAAGAATTTACAATTGGTTGATTACACTAAATAGATCATGGCAGTGTAACAAAAGAGGCCATTACCTTGATTAGAAAATTGATCAGTTGTCTGAAAGGATGCGAAATCGAATCTAGGCCACACGAATGTGTCTGATGATCTGAATTTATTTTGTTAATTCAGAGATTATTTTTTTTCGACAAGTCCAACTAGCATGCCATAAAACACCCCTGCTACGACCATTATCCACTCCTTAGAGAGAGTATACTGTCATATATTCAATGTGGACAGTGCTTATTAGTGCCGAAGAAGTAACGTGCAAAAGTGTGTGGCATGTAGTACTGTTGGCGCTTAGGGAACAGACTGTCATATCTCTTCTCAGAATATTAAAACAGCTAAACAGCAACAATAATATAATAATAATAATAATAATAATAATTAATAATAATAATAATAATAATAATAATAATAACAGCTAAACAGCAACAACAAATACAACAATAATATAATAATAATAATAATTATAATAATAATTATAATAATCATTCATTCATTCATCATTTAATCGAGTGTTGCCCCATGAGGAACGTAGGAGCCCGGGGCTAGGCAAGTTGGTCCTGACATTTAAGATGAGAGTGACCAGCCTCACTCATCCCTGAGTAGCATTACGTGAGCAACCACTCCTTGATTATAAACCTGAACTGGCTTAATCCGGGTGGAGCGCCGTAAATACTCACTAAACCACCAGGCGCCATAATATGGTTACAGCCCAGCGTGGTATACTGTATGGTTTCCCGGTGTACTGGAAACCATTTAGCTTGTCACTCAGTGTAGAGTCATCCGTAGGCAGATGAAAGAGAAAAGTATGAAGGAAAGAAAGAAGAGGAAGAAATGAAAGAAGGAAGGGAGGCAAGGGCAGGCATCCAAGAGCAGCAGCACATCGAGTGAGTGGATGGTGGGGAAAAAAAATAATAAAAGATCCACTGTGGAGGCTTTTAAAATTTTACCTATAAGCTACCCTTAATCACTGACAGACTTATGAAGAACTGACACAGTTCAAGTCCTCAGGAGAAAGTTGAGTTTTATATCGACCTAGATTTAAGGTGACTTTTAGAGGCCAAGCAGATTTAAGTGTTTCATTGCATAAATACACCTGGAAGCCTTTGCATCCCT
>JAGKTI010017464.1:0-18495 GCA_018397915.1 Birgus latro
TATCGTGTGCTGGGTGTTGTTTTGATGTTCCTTGGTGTGTGTGGATGTGCTGCCATGTAGTGTAGTGGATGTTGTGGGTTTGTGGAGGCTGCAGCGAGAAATTGGGTGCCTCTCATGTCTAGAAGATCCTTGACTTTGAGGACTTTGGTTTCTTGGTGTAGGTGGTGTGTAGGTATAGTAGCTGTGCAGCCTGTGATTATTATTAAGGCCTTGTTTTGTATGGTGTGTAGGGTGTTGTAGTGTGTTTTAGTGAGGTTAGGAGCCCAAGCAGGGCTTGCATAATTCATCACTGAATGTATATATTGTTTGTATACTGTGGTGGTGGTTTCTTTGTGTCCAAATGTTGTAAGGGCAAATGACTTAGGCACTGAGTCGTTTCGTTTAGTTTTTGAAGGCTGCAACATGCTTGCATGCGTCGGCCTTTTTGGATTGGAGCGTGTAGCATTTTATGACCGGATGCCCTTCCCGATGTCTACCAATGGCCCTTGGGTGGATTCGATCCTCCGACCCTACACTGAGTCTAGGAGTTAATTTATTTTTGATGTTTGTGATGTGTTGTTTAAATGACACTGATGTATTTTATGTTACACCAAGGATTTTGTGTGTGTGTGTGTGTGTGTGTGTGTGTGTGTGTTTGTGTGTGTGTGTGGTAGGGGTGTGTTGTCTATGGTGAGGTGTGGAATGTAACTGTTCTGCTGTCCAATTTTTGAGAAGGGTCACTGTATATTTGGCTGGGGCTATTTTGAGTCTGTGATGAACCATTCATGTAGTATGTTGAGGTAAGGTTGGAGGATTTGTGTGGCTGTGTTTGCATTTTGGTGTGTGCATATAAGTGTTATGTCATCTGCATAGGAAGCTATGTGTATTTGTGTGTGGGGTGTGGGTATGTCATGCATGTATAGGTTGAAGAGTGTAGGAGACAAGACAGATCCTTGGGGGACACAATTTGTGAAGTTTCTGATGTTCGAGGACTGACCAGCAAAAGTTACATGTGCATATCTCCCTGTTAAGTAGTTTGCCAGCCATCTTTTTGTGTTATTGTGCATGTTTGTGTTGAATATTTTGTTTGTGATATTGTGGCGGGGGATGGAATCAAAAGCTTTACTAATGTCTAGTGAGACAAGGAGTGTTCTGTGTGGTGGCCTAGCTGAATTCATGCCATCAAAAACTCTGTGTGAGGTCTGTAAGAAGAGTGTTTGTGGAGTGTAGTGGCCTAAAACCATGTTACTGTTTGGATGCCTGGTTGTCTAGTGGGGTAAGGGGGTCCAATCAAAGGTGTGCCATAAGGTGTACACTCCAGGGTAATCAGCATCACTATTTTCAGGATTCAACAGCCTAGTCAAGGACTTTATGAACAAAGTATCTATTGCCAGATGCCTCAAACCTGTAAGATAGAGTGCCAGTCCTAGTTCATGTCCTTATATAAAAAGTGGCATCTGTCTGTTGCTGGGAACCTTAATCCCATAAGGGGTGGCCAAAAACAAATTGCCTCCATGTCACCCTGTCTGCCATTTCACTTAGTAGCAAAGAACAAAATATACTTAAGCACTGTATATAATCTGTTAATTACTTCACAACCAACTGTAACCATATTTTTGTGCATGCTAACAGCAGACAAAAGTTCACTCTTGTATTTTCTTGTGCTGGCTAATTGGATAAAAGGCTTGGTACATTCCCTAACCACAAAATCTCAATATGATGCTTGAGAGAGGAAGGTAATAAGTCTGTAGTTACATTTACTGATAGGATGATCCAGATGCTCATTATCTCACTAGTGTCAGAATGGCTTTAATTCTTCTCTTTTGAATTTCTCACCAAAAATCTCAAATGCTGTAGGTAATAAGCAAGCTGGCAAAAGACTAAATGCAGACCTCTGCATATCAAATTACTGAGCACTAGAAATGGGGGCAGGGTTAGAAAAGCATATTAAAAAAGATCTGGGATGGGGAAGTGTGTGACCTCAGGGATAAGAGACTGAATAGGGAGACTGCCAGAGACTGAGCAGCATGGACAACCACCATTACTTGGCCAAGACTGACAAGCAAGCAGGCTGGAGTCTTTAAATGAATAGGGTGGCTATTAGAGACTGAGCAGAATGGAAAGCCACCATTAGGTGACCAAGCCGACATAAGCACACTGGAGCCTTTATGAACTATACAACACTGAATAGTGACTTCAGGGATATGGGACAGAATATGAAGGTTACCTGAGATTGAGCAGTATGGAAAGCTGCCATTACATGACCACGGCCAATATGCAAGCCTTTATAAACAATATGAAGTGTGCATATTCAATATTAATGCCAGGTCGCTCCACTTTATATTACAGTGTATGCCTGGCTACCATCAACCCTGTGAGCAACTATCATGCACAAAAGTTCTTTCCAACAAGCAACCATTATGAATCTGAATCACCTTATTTTCAACTCATCACAGAGCTACATGCATTTCGTACTTTTGCTTTGGGGATTAAAATTTGTACGATTATTTTTGGGACGGAGACATGGAGGCAAATTGTTTGTGGCCCTTCATGAGATAAGGCATCTGGCTAAAGATCATTATATATATAAACTCACCATTCCACCAACTAGACATTTTTTGCCCATAAAATTAACTTGTGTTTTGAGGTCACAAGCAATCAATGTGTCAAAGAGAAAGTTGAGTCTCACCTTGGAAGATGTCGAGGGCACGCTTGATGGTAGCAGCTACATAAGGTTTCATACTCGCTGTCCATATCTTTGCTCCAGCTCATTCAAAAAGACTGTTCAAGTCTTCACTCCTTGTTCAACTTTATATTCCATCTTCACTTCAAACTTCTACAACCATCTTCTCTATTCCATATCAGTCTTGACATATCCTGAAGAGAAAAAATTATATATATAACAGATGATTCAAACATTTATATTCTTACTAGCTTGAGAGACACCTAACACATCTTCCTTAGCTATTCTGCCCAGTACTGTTTATTGCATCTGTTATCTACAGTAAACCCTTCATAAGCCGAACTTTTAGAAGCCGGAATCTTCAGTTAGCTGAACTCAGGCCGATACCACGAATGAAAGTAGGCCGAAATGCGACAGTAGGGGGAGAAATGGCGCCAAGCGGACTCATGGCGCCAGTCTGCTGCTTGCTTTTGGAGACGGTAGTTGCGCCATTCTTACTGTCATTTAGTGCTGAACAGTGCTCTCCTTTTGCCTTTTGCCTTGCCATGGAAGGTTCATAGCTTAAAAGAAGTGATACTGGCACCTCTAGTCGCAAAGGAACGAAGCTAAAAAAAAAAAAAAATGTGCGCATGTGACAGTGTAGTGATCATGATTAAAGTTCAGTACTATTATTACTGAGTGTTACATTGCAGTCTATTACAGTGATACATTTAAGTTTAGTTCTTAATATAGAGTGAAATAAATACTGGGTATTGTTTAGAATTTACGTTAAAGTATGAACTAACCCACCTCCACCAACTCTGTCTCCAAAACAAAACAAACTGCCGAACTTCAAAGAATCTACTGCTTCTAACGAAAGGTGTTACACTGCAGTCTATTATAGTGATTACAATTAAGTTTAGTTCTTAATATTTAGTGAAATAAATACTGGGTACTTTTTAGAATTTACGTTCAAGTGTGAGTTAAACCACCTCTGTCTCCAAAACAAAACAAACCGCCAAAGAATCTACTGCTTCTAACGAAAGGTGTTACACTGCAGTCTATTATAGTGATTACATTTAAGTTTAGTTCTTAATATAGAGTGAAATAAATACTGGGTCTATCTATCTATCTATTGCCAGACGCCATAATCCCGTAAGGGGTGGCCATTTGACTGAGTTATTTGTTTTACAGGAAGGGGCACTAACCCTCCACCAACCCACTTGTTGACACGTAGGGAGCACGTATGGTTTGCTTATACGGTTACCACCCAGTGTTGTAAATGGTTTCTTGGCTTACAGGAAACCATTTGGCTTGTCACTCAATGTAAAGCCACCTGTAAAAAGAAAAGAAAAGCAATAAGAAGTGACAGGAAAGATGGGAGAAATAGGAAGTGAGGAGGGCAAGCACAGAAAAAGATTGATAAAGGCTAAGGAAGAAGCAGGCAGCACTACATCAAGTGAGAGGAAGAAGTAGGCAGCACTACATCAAGTGAGTGAATGATGGTCGCCACCACCTACCACTTAAATACTGGGTACTTTTTAGAATTTACGTTCAAGTGTGAACTCCACCACCTCCGTCTCCAAAACAAAACAAACTGCAGACGATCTTCAGCCTCTGACGAAAGGCAAATTATGTGCACTGAATTCTTTCTTTTTTGTCTTTCTTTATTAATTTATACACTGTATATGCTCCTTTACTTTAGTGTTAAGAAGACAAGTAATAAGTACTGTTACTGCAATTTTGGGGGGTGAAAATCCATCTCCAACACACGTTACTGACAGTCGGTACAGCCTCTGTGAATGACTTTCTACCAATTAACCACTTCAGTACTGTGACGTCTATTTCTACTTTATTTACGCTTCCTCCAGCCGATTTTATGGCACTCAGGACTGGACTCACATACTAAAGGGGCTAATGAAGGTTGTACCAACCCCGTGCACTTCCACAGATCCAACCTACACTGACTAAAATTGTCTGGTGGCAGCAAGAACAAAATGGAAATACACCCAGCACTGAAGGGGTTAAATGTATATTAAATGCACTATATTGTTTTTTGTCATAACTAATTTATTTATATATGCTTCTTTAATTTAGTATTGAAAGGACAAGTAATAGGTATTGTCTTAGCAATTTTGGGGGGTGATAATTCGGTAATTTAGCAATTTTGGGGGGTGAAAATTCGGTAAGCCGGAAAATTTGGTAATTCGAACCAGGGTAGAGCCCCATATAGTTCGGCTTATCAAGGGTTTACTGTATACTCATTTCATGTTAACTTGGCCCAGAGTTTTGTCCTTTGACAGGTTATTTCACAGCTCAGTGGCAGGGTAGGACAATACAGTGAAACACAAAGTAGGGAGTGTAAAACGACAATTACAAAACCACCAAACGACAATGACAAAAGCCTGCACTAAAAAAATGTAACTAGTAAACTTAAAAAATCAATTGTAAGACTGCATTAACCCTTTCATGTTTATGGGTGTTGTGCAAAGTTCAATCGTCAGTTACCAAATGACACCGGCTGCATCTGCACACATTTCAACCGCTCATTACCAGCTGACACCGGCTGCGTCCAACGAAATGGCCTGTTTTTCATTATGGAATGATTTCTGGACGTGAACAAAGCACTACTTGCGTCCCCATGTATTCCTTCACCACGCTCAACCCACACCACACCCAGCATTGCCCCTTGCTCAGGCATAAAATAATTTCCTTTCACATTCCGTACCAACAGCAATTCTTTGTACACCAAAATGTAGCCAATACATTCCCTATAACTTTCTCAGCAACATCTACCATAAAAATTGTATTTCTATGACAAAAAACAAAAAACTGAATAAAACTGAAGTAAAATAATATATTGAAGCACAATTTACATTCAACTGATCTTTTTTACACCACAAGCACATGCATTTATTCAGGATAAGGGAAAAAAAAAATATATAGAAGCATACATATGGGTGTGAGGATAAAACTTAATATACTATCAAGTGTGCAGGAATAATGCGGTGATGATGTGTGTGTGTGTGTATAGCCTTGGCCACCTAGGACAGTCGCAAGTACTCGCACACGGTAGGACACAGCCTGCATCAACAGGTAACTAGAGGATTAAACGACAAAAACCGCAATCATGAGACTGCACTACATGACAAGCCACAAACCGTCAACATATCTATCTATTGCCAGACGCCTCAATCCCACACGGGGTGGCCACAAACAAATCGCCTCCATGTCGCTCTGTCCCCCGCCATTTCACTACCCCGCTCCCAACTCACAACCCCCTCTCCCATGTACCTCTCCACTCCATCCCTCCATCTCATCCTCGGACTGCACTAAATGACAATGAACAACAAACCGTAATCATAAGGCTGCACTAAACGATACCAATTAACCACAAACCGTAATTATGAAACCACTAAACACCAATAANGAATTATTTCTTCAGGAAAACTCTGAAAAAGCTAGAAGCATTCCGGACTGCCTAACCTCACAGGGGGGTGGTCATATTGTCCGCGCGGTTTGTGTGTTCGTGCGTTGGCTGGTGGTGGGCAGGCAGGGTAGCTATTGTTGTGTGTACAGTACAATATTTGAAAATTTTTTAATTAAGTTATACCCACAATGTCTTTCTAAATGCTCAAAAACTAGAAAAGGGGTCTGCATTAATATTAAGACATCAAGCTTTAATCACACAGTGAGCAGTGTGTGTGACTGTGCTGCAGTTCATGGTGAGCTGGCGACATAACTATTTTTTCTCCAAATCATTTCCCTCCAACGTCATTTTCCCCAAGTCCCATACTGCTCGATGGTGACAAGTGATGAGTGAAATAGACAGAGTGATCGTATTTGTTTGTAAGATTGCAAAAATTAAGGTGTATAATGTCTACAGTACAGTCTTTGAAAAATGCTTAAAATTATACACACACACGGTACAGGCTACAGCTCCAATTCCCATCCACAATTCACCTCTTGTCAGTGAAAACAACTGGGACAATGATTCACTGTTCATTGATGATGACCCTCAAGATAATGGGAAATGATTTTGAAGGATTTGCTCTGAAGGATCCATCAGGTTAGCCAAGCCAGTCTGAATGATTACGTAAGATTTTTTTTATTTTTTAAAAATTACTTATGAGTTCTATTGTCTCCAAGCCTTGCTTAAATTTTACTGTGTCATGCAATAAATTATTTATAGTGGAATTTAAGAATAAAAATAAGAGGCAAATGAGATATTACCACAAGTCAAAATGAAGTGGTGAAGGTGAAGCAGGATGGTGGCCAAGATGCTTTTAATAAGCGATAATATCTTATTTTGTGGGTTATATATGGCCTTTATAGAGTCTACACCTTGCTAAAATTATACCGTGTAATGCAACGAATTATTTTTAGTGGCATTTTAGAAAAGCTAAGAAGCAATAGGGATAGAAGGAACTGGTGGGGTGAAGCAAGATGGTGGCTATGACACTTCATGTATGAAAATTATCCTGTGAGTGTTACAATGGTCTTTATCGAGTATAAACCTTACAAAAACTGTACTGTGTTATGCAATAAATTATTTATAGCAGCATTTGAGAAAAGTTAAGAGGCAAATGGGTTAATGCCCCCATTTAGAAGGGAATGGTGGAGTGAAGTAGGGTTGTGGCCATGGCTCATGTATGAAAATATCTTAGCTGGGGGAAATCCTTATGTCGCTTTTTTTGGAATGACTTGGGGCCCCAATTAGTCCGTTCTAGTGAGGTTTTACTGTATATGATTCTAACCATCACAATGTGTAAATAAATATATTTATTGCTCATAAAATATTTTGGCTCAGTCAGTCTGGTTACTAAAAATTTATTTGGCTTGTAAATCTGAAACCTTAGGAGCCAAATGGCTGGCAACCATCAGCAGTTAACAAGAGTCCCGGCACTAAACAACACACAAGAGTGACAGTCAGGTGAAAGCAAGAGAAAAATTACCATGGCCCGTACTCTCATCAGGTATGAATACTCCCTAACACCTCTTCCATACTGCTTTATTCTTTGACATCGTTCCTTTGTTTTTGAAGGCCTTGTCACCTAATGATGGCTCTCCATGCTGCTCCATCTCTGGCAGCTTCCCTATTCAGTCCCTTATCCGAGGTCATAGTCAACGACCTCGTCCCAGGTCTTTTCCGGTCTACCTCTTGCAACCCTTACCCCAACGTTCACACTTCTCACCCTCTGTACCCAACTATCATCCCCCATCCTCTCCACATGCCCAAACCATCTCAGTCTACCCCTCCTCATCACAACACCAATACACTCCAGTCCCATCCTACCTCTCAACTCTTCCCTCAAAAACCCAGCCCCCCCAGGCGTTGCACTCAAGGACAAATTGCACATCCACCTAACCATTGTCATTTCTGTACGTTTGCACCTGCAAATATCCTCTTCCTTTACTGCCCAGGTCTCACTACCATACAGCATTACACTCCTAACACATGACACATACAAAGCTCCCTTAGCACATGGGGAGAGCCCTCTCAATGTCAGGAGAGGCAACAGTTCTCTGAACTTCTTCCAGCACACATGTCTCACATATATCAACTCTTCCACACTATCTTTTTGTATGTTACCTATGAAGAGTTTGGCAATAATGAATTATGTAGCACTGGGAACAGTAAGCAATATGACAGGAATAGGTGTTAGGGGGCTTCACTACCCAATTAATACATGGGGTTATGTTCAAACCAATTATGGCATGGGCAAGTGAAGCCTAACCCATATGGTGTATAGGAACATGAGTCTATCCTCAGGCCACACATTAAACCACAACTGGGTGCACAGGGAGTGAACTGTGTCAGGGGCAGAGGTAAAGGCAGACTGAAAAAGACCAAGCAGCATGGAGAACTGGAATGAGGTGTCAAAGGCAGACTTATGCATGTTGGAGCCTTTCCAAACTGTATGACATATGGTTAAACCCGAAACCAAAATGGAATGTCCACCCTATTATAATTTAAGTATATTTGGTTGCTGACTGCATTCTGTAATATGGGATGAAGGCTGATCAAACCACCACAGTCACTTGATAAACTGCTTCAAAAAATTAGGGTCCTACCACTAAATTCCAGTTTGTTTAACCCCTTCAATACACATATACTCCAGTTTAACTATGCAACTGGTTAGCTAAAAACCCATCGTTAGGCAGGGTACTGTATATCAGGATAGATTTAACGTGTAAAGTATAGGGATGAGTTTCTGAGCCATGGGTTTCCCGCCAACCAAGTCCAAACCCACGCAGATGAGTCCAAAAACAAGTTTAAAGCCATTCTAAATGGCATAACAGCTGTTAATGAAGCTAACCTAAGCCTAACACATGTAAATAACTCACTAAAACCAACAAATAAATTCTGAAAATCGTCAAATATGTTTGGAAAATATCAAGCTTAGTAAATCGTACCCCAAAATGACAATGTTCACCCCACCTATGGCTAAAACACATTAACCTAAGTCTAAAAACAGTTTATAAATCAACCTAAACACACAATTTTAGTCCAGAAATTCAAAATCAGTAAAAAAAAATAAAAACCCATCGTTAAACTGGGGTATCATGCATCTAGGGGTATTGTATATCAAGGTATGCCAGTACCAGGCCTTTCTTAAACTGAATAAAATCGTCTGGAGGCAATAAGGATAAGCCAACAAAACACGTCACCTAATTAGAGGGGATAAAAACAGAATTACCCTCTTCACTCAGATACACTTTTCTTCTTATCAACAGACTTATTTCATGCAGCTTAGGAAAGATGGTTGGTATCGATGGGGTTATGCATGCGATCTTTAAACAAATGCACTAAAGGGGTTACAGCCGATACGATAAGTGGAAGCAAATCCCAACATCCGACCTAAAACTTTCACCTTGACCTGTGGTTCACAATTTCTACATTTAGAGAATTTTAGCTCAGCAGCAAAAATAACGTAAGCTGTTTCTGTCCAGTATAAATGCACACTATCTGATACGTTTATGTGAAGCTGCAGCGTGGTGAATGTTATTAGGTGTATCAAATAGAAACAGGATTCTGGGGCTTGAATGGTGAGTGAATGGACACGTGGCCCTTTGGATTTGGGGGAAAGGAGGTCTGGATGATCAATGCACACGAAGCCTATCTTAAAGCAGAGTTGCAACAATAGGTTATAACACCAACATATGACTGCCATGAAAAGGTGGGAAGGACGTAGAGCCTTAACATTGTATTTCTAAGTCTGAGTATGTGAAATAAGCTGCTAAAGAAATCTGGGCCAAGTCAAGGTGAGACAGAGCTATGTTATGCTTAAAATTATACAGCCAAGTTATGGTGGAAACAGTTAAGGCAAAAGGATTACAGACAGAGCCATGATGAAAAATGTAGAGCAATCTTAAGGTGAAAATTATAGAGGCAAATTAACGTGAAATAACAATGGCCTTCCCTAAATCAAAATTGTATGGAAGCAGTACGAATAAACTTAAAAGATGTTGCTGATATGAAGCTAAACCGACCTATCACCAAAGAGGCAAATTAAACTGACTGGTATGCAAAGAAGAATAAGTGATGCAACATTCAAATTCTTACCAGGGATTTCTTGATGTCTTGCTGATGCCATAGACTGCCTTCTGTCCTCAATCCTGTCTTCATTTTCAAGGGTCCACTCCTTTTGAGGCTGTTCCGTTCCTATCCGCTCATCATGCTCCTTCTATTCCACTCAGGCTTCCACTCAAGGACTCTCTTCCACTCTACATTCTCTTCATGTCTGTCAATCCTGAAAGAATACCCAGCATGTATGAGTCAAGATTCAAAATATTAATGAAGAAAATAAAAAATCTTGAACACCAATCATGAATGCAGTAAAATAAAATTGGGGGAAAGTCTGAATGGAAGCGCTTAATTCAAAAATACGAGAGGGGGATGTGGGGGTGGAGGAAGGGCAGCAAAACAGCAAAGGAAAGGACGACGTGGATTTGTGTGTGGCCGCCCCTTACAGGATTTAGGAGTCTGGCTATGGATAGAAAAATAATTTCCACTATCAGGGCTGTCAAGTTTTGTAATATGTCAACAGAACAACGTACTAAAAGTCTACCCAGTCTTGCAATATCGGTGAAATTTCCTAATACGATAACTTTGTACAATGTTTCCCACGAGCCAACAGACATTCGAGTCAAGATGGCTGCCAAGTGTTTACATTTGCTGTGACTCACCCTCATTCCATTTCGTATATGCCAGGCCACTGCAACACCAACGCCCACCAAAAAATTACAGTCCAAGTGCAACAAAGAATGCAGCACGCAACACTGGGTAATAACATACTCAAGCTTTTGATTTTGAATGTCTGGCAAGGATACATTGACAAATACTGAAATTACTTGAACTGAGCGGCAAAGATACTACCCCTAATGGAAAGCATGGGACTGGGGGTACAAAGGGCAAACTTAAAAAGGGAAGTGTGAGATTTTAGGCTAAGTGGCCCTTGGCCCAACGTATCTACACCGAACCAGTTACATCAACCTTTATCATAATTAAATATGAAAAGCAGCATTAGTCTAAGTAGTAATATTAGAACTGATTTGGTCTTGATTAATTTTGGTAGTAGTCTATGGCTCAAGATGGACACAGCCTATCCTTGTACTGAGAAATGCAACAATTACAAAGGCAAAAACTGTTCAAAAATACTGAGTGACCATTACTTCCCCATACACTCTTGCCACATTTACACAAGGCAAGCGTAATGGGATCTAACCTAACTGAAAAAACGTCTTAGTCCTAAACTCCGTATTATTGGCAAGATGTCCCTCACAATGTCTTGCTGCCTAGGCCTGATCTAACTGAATACAATGCTACAGTCCTAACCCTGGTATATATCTGAAGGAAGATCAGTAATGGTAAGTGCTGTCAATTTCAGGCAGCTACAGTAATAACCTTGACATTGAAAGCAAGATCAGTACAGTAATGGTAAGTACTGTCTAATGATTTCTTGCTGCTACAATACTAACCTCTATTATAAGCAAATCAGTAATGCCCTGCTGTCTAACAACTTTTTGCTGCCTGGCCACATTATTAAAACACAACGCCTATCTCATCTGCCCCTCTGAACCACACAAACCCACAGATTTAAAAGTACAAGACCTACATAAACCCCCCAGGTAGCTACTTCCAGGCTACAAAAACCTAACTTGAATAAAATACTGTAGGTTTTAGTCTTCATGTTCTGACAAAACTGACATGGGAAATGGGGTTCCACTTTTATTGTATTTTAACAAAAGTGAAAGGAAATGGGGCTCGATTCTGACAAGTGTTGGAAAATGGGACATTTCATCTTATTCTGGCAAAAATGAAATGGATCTGAATTCTTTATAATCTGGCAGAACCTGACTGCTAAATGTGGGCTTCTCATCTTACTCTGGCTAAACTTGAATGGTAAATGAATGAAAAATTACGAGACTCTACATAAACTGGCAAAACATATGTGCCTAAATTAGAGAATGTAAAATACGCAGTTTCTCCTCCATAAACAATTTAAAAAACTTACAATTCTATAACCTTACTGTTGCAGTGGACTTTTGTTTCCATTATAGTTTCAGCCAATACCAGAATTACGAGAAAGTGATCCATTTCTTTCGGCATTTTTGGCAATTCTAAAGACGTTCCTCCCATGGCAGTATCAAATTATATTTACAGTATTTGACTCCTGAAGACTAGGTTAGGTTGTCTTTGTAAAATCTGCAACAAGAATGTCACAAGTGTCAATTAAAAAAACTGGATAGACCTCTTGTAATTGTTTTTGCCTGTACCGATAATTTTAGCGACTTCTCATTCTAATTCTGACAACCATTTTCACTCCCTAACCTAAAAATACCACTCAAGTAAAAATTCAGTGTGACTTGGAGGCATTTTGTCTGTGGCCACCCTTTGCGGCATTAGGGCGTCGGGCTATATATAGAAAAATTCATAGATGACAAGGTTAAGTTGATTAAACATTGTATTCTTATATGCCCCTGATCGTATTTAGTTTAGTTAATATGCATACAGATATCCAACAATTCTATCTATTGCCAATGCCTTAATCCCATGAGGGGTGGCCACAAACGAAGCACCTCCACATTGCCCTCTCCCCCACCGTATTTCACTGCCCTGTCCCCTGCTCACACATGTAAGAGGTGGCCACAAAAAAATCCCCTTCATGTTGCCCTGTCCCACGCCATTCCACTACCATTCCCCCAGCTCATCCTCTCATACTTTTCCATCCCTCCATTCTATTAATAATGGATGGATTTTTAGTTTTCATTCTGAGTACCATTTCAGTGCATCTCCCAAAGAAAATACAGTTCAATCCAAGAAAAAAAACAGGTCAGCATAAAATTAACCTAACTCCATCTTGCCTAATAATACCAGCATTGATAATCATAAAAATTGATGGATATAGTGTGTGGTTAGGCTGACAATGTACTAAAACTTGACAAACTTTCATCCTGGCATAAAATCAACCTAACCTCATCTTTCCTACAAATACCTGCAATGATAATCATAAAATTTGATGGATATACAGTTGTGGGGTTAGGGAATACTGTACTAAAATTTTACAAACTTTTGTGTTGGCAAAATTAACCTAACTCCACCTTCCCTGTAAATACCTGCAGTCATGATCGTAAAAACTAATGGATACAGTGTGTTGTTAGGCTGACAATGTACCCTGCTGGCATCAAATCAACCCAATCTTACCCATAAATACCTGCAATGATGTAAAACTTGATGGATAGTGTGTGGTTAGCTGGACAATACTGTATGGAAATTTACAACCTTTCCTGTTGGCATAAATCAACCTAACTCCATCTCACCTAATAATACGGGCATTGATAATCGTAAAAATTAATGGACTGATGTGGTTAGGCTGACAAAAATCAACCTAACCACATCTTACATAAAAACAAAAAATATGGTAAAAAGGCCACACATGAAATTAGGGAAGTATGGACATGGATCAACGTAAAATACAAATTAAATCAGCCATTATTTTTGATCTATGCAATCAATATTACCTGAAACTGGAAAAAAAAAAAATCTAAAAAGAAGCTTATTTTCCCCTTAAGCTTGGTAATGGAAAAGTTAGGCCGGAAAATGCTTATACAGAGAAATGAACACTGCACTCCCATATATCCCATTTCTGGTTTTTTATAAGCTTATTCCATTATTTTCTAACCTCAAAATTTTCACCGAGTCGATTACGTAAAATAAATGCTATAGAGGCAATGTTAATGCCGTAATATATTCCCAGCATGAAAACGTAATTTCCCACTGCCTAATTCACAGTTATTTAAATCGGAAAACCCATATTTGCTTACCTCAGCCTCTTCCATGGGTCATATAGGTGGAAAATCGGGTTCAAACGCAGCAGGGAAAACCATCTTTACTGTACGATGGGAAGAATAAAAATAAATAGCCGAGAAAGGCCGTACCACCGCCGCCATGCTGAGATGACGTCACCAATACAGCGCTACTAATCCAAATGACTAACGTTCTCAAATCTCGAAACGCAAGTATATATAGGCTAATATGCCACCACAACCAGTCTCACTAGAAAATCGATAGAGTATATTTAAAATCGTTACATTATTGCCAGGACTTGGTAAAATGGGATAAAATTCCAGTAATATGACCGACCACCTCCCACCTGCCTGTTGGCCAAGCTATGTCAGCGGAAGCCGCTAATCGACAACTCAGGATGCTACATTATAACCAGGCATGATCTCGCAAGGAAATTCCAAGAGGTTTATTAAGAAATTTTATGAAAAAACTGAAAATTGCGGAAAATAAGTAAAATTCCGGCAAGAGGACCACCTAACCCACACCAACAACCTGCCAATGACGTCATATTAGCAGACACCGCTAAACTAGCTGAAATCTAACAACACTTGCTCCAAATCACAGGTGTGAAAATATCCGCAAAAAAGTTACATGCTGAAACAAATCCTCTGAAAACTGAAGAAACAGAAGGAAAATGTCCTCATGGTAAAGGGAATTAATTATTGGCTTTGTCTGGGTAATTTTCCTACGAAAACGCTTCATTTCGAGTTCATTTGCATTTTCCTGGTGCTATTATCGAGAATTTTGGCTGGTGGGAATGATATAACTGGCTGGTTAGTAAAATGTCCCCCAAATCCCTCCCTATCCTCCCTAGGCCCCGAAAGGAGGTGCAAAATAGCAACTGCAGTCCACGGGGTTCATGATCAACAACAACAATAATAATAATAATAATAATAATATGAGGTGGAGGAAAATGATAATGTGATAACGACGACGACAATGATGATGATGATAAGGAAGAGGAGGAGAATAACTGATAATAATAATAATAATGATAAATTAGTCCTAAAACTGCCATCTATCCATGTTTTCATGCTTAGTATAGATCAGCAGCAGTAAATTATATATGCTAGTCCCGAAGCAGTGCTATTTAAAGAATGTAGAGCCGTAGTATTGCCTTACTGTCAATGCAAACGGTCGAAAATTATGCCAAGTTATGGTGAAAGGGGTATGGTAATTGGTGCTAGTCACGAAGAAGTGCTATGGATAGAAAAATCGTGGCAAAAGCAAGCATAAATTAAAACCTGCGTTATCGGAAGGAAGGGTTAATTTATGTATTTATTCATCCATCTATCTACCCGTTTACTTGTCTGTGTATATCTACCTATGTTTATCTGTTAACCTACCTATTTATCTTTTGTCTGTCTGTCTACCTATTTGTCTGTCCATATCTACCAATCTGTTTATTTCTGTTACCTACCTACCTACCTATCAATCTCTCTACCTATCTATCAATCTATCTATCCCTCCCAGTTCGAAAATTCTGGATTCACCCTTGTGCCAAAAAATGTAGGATCCAGAACATTCCGATTATGAACCATCTCTTGAATCCCAGACTCGAAAACATATTTAAATCAAGTGTTTGAAAATGGCTGACTAAGAATCGAGGCTTTCAACTTCACCCATCAAAATGATTCGCTTAGATTTGAAGCTTTGAGTGGCATTTTTGAACATGACTGACTACGATTCCATGCTTTGAACTTCTATAAAATTGACTGGCTTAAGGCCCCCACACACGATCAATAATATTGGCAGCAGTAATTGTAAAAACCCCTGCGGCCATAAACAGAAAATCGTCAATATACTGAACAATCCTTCAATATACCCCATACACGATCAATAACACTGATCAATACCAAATATTGACCAATAATATTAATCGTGTGTGTGGGGGGGCGGAAGGGGGCTTAGCCTTGATGCTCTGTATAACACTTTTGAATATGTCTGGCCATGATCCGAACCTGAATGGTACACTGACCACGACTGAGCAAGATTTCAAGCCTGGAACTGGAACTTGCAAATGATTGGCTGGAAATCTGGAACCGAGGTGATATGAGGGGTGACAGAACGGTGAAAAGTGAGTCTGGCTCCAAAGACTGAAAGAACAACATTGACGAAAAACTATTCATGTAAGGTAAGTGCACAACTTTATATATATATATATGGTGATGTGTGGATATAAAATTACTGTATGCAAATTGTACTTGGTTTTTGAGGTATATCACTTGTAAGTCTTGGTTTTACTACATTTTTAGAACAAATATAAAATTTTAGGATGCTGTATTTTAACTTTACAGTAGTGAGCAGGTGTTTCGAGGATTTTTTTCACTTTTCACTAAAATAGTTTATTTTCTAGGTGTTAAATGGCATGGTGTCAGTACTCCAACTACTAGACAATGTTCTTGGTCATCTATGAGTGTACAACGACTTCATGTCTACCACGTGAATGAGGTAACTGATCCTTGAGGGCTCGATGACTTCCGCCACTATATGGATGATGGTTGACTAATCGCCGAGTGTCCAGTGACTTCATCTTTACTACGTGGATGGGAGCTGACTGAAGCTTGGCACTGGTGGATGGTTAAAGGTGTCTGCCACTTCACAAGCCGTGACATCTCGTCCAAAACACTGGCTTTCATCACCAGTCCTGTCCTTGTTCCCGCATGTATGGCCTCTCATCATAACATGGACTACTAAGCTCTTCGGGAGTAAGAGGAACAAACTGCTGAAAGACGGGAAACTCCATAGGTAGAAAATACGTGGACAAGACTCCTCGGGAAGGCAAATATGGCAAACAAAACCGAACTCCTTGATGGCGCGAAGTATCGATGGATGAAACAATGTTTAATTTCCTCAATAAAACAAGATCTCTTCGAAGGGCAGAAGTACTGCGAACTACACTTCGACTTCAGACAAAGGAACGTGTTTAAACTCCATGAAGCAGCTGGTGACACAGGAAAAGGTACTATGAGGTCTGGATGCCATGTATTAGAGTGAAGATGAGTCAAAAGGTGTCTACTTCGAGATAAAGTAGAGCCAAAGGTGGTGACATGACGAGGGGAGGAGCAGCACAGCACGTGGGAGTGTCCTTGTACATCTTTCGTGTGACAGAAGAGTGAAGATGAGTCAAAAGGTGTCTACTTCGAGATAGAGCCAAAGGTGGTGACATGACGAGGGGAGGAGCAGCACAGCACGTGGGAGTGTCCTTGTACATCTTTCGTGTGACTTGGTACATCAACTTGTGTCCAATATGTATATGGTTTAACTTAATGGAATTGTGGCCAATAAATTAAACTTACTCCTGTGAGTGGTTCTTCCTTTAAACTTTTCCCAAATAAAATCATGGGGCTGAAATGACAAGACCATTTCTGATAGTGTTACTTCTGTAATTACACTTAGTCTCTTCAACATACTTAGCATTAAGTTTGACAGTAAAATGAAGGGCTATTGCCTAGGAAAGAACAAATGCTGAATGCGGTAACTTTATAGAAATATTGCATTAAAGTCAAAGGCTACATCAAAATAAGCAGCCATTGTGGGGGAACTAAGAAAGACTGGAGTGTTAAATATCAGGCACATAATCTGTCCCCTACATAAGGCCTGTCCGGGTTCCTAAAATCATAACCATCATGAAACTTGGCACCACATTACTAACTTGGCCTAAATTTTTTCCCTATGGTGCTTTCTTTGACGTAGCTCAGTGTCAGAACAAAGCTACTCTGGCTCTACATGCTTTCCGTAACTTATTTGTGACTAGCACCGTATTAGATTGTAAAATCATTAATACAATTAGGCATTAAGATGGAGAGGAGGTGATTTTAGCACGAAACGCAAACATAAAACAGCATATCTAGCCAGTCGCCATAACGCCATATAGTGGCTGTTTGAGTTAATCGTTTTACGGGGAGGGGCACTACCCTCTACCAACTCACTTGTTGATGCATAGGGAACACGAGTTGGTTATATGGTTACCACCCAGCGTTGTTAATGGTTTCCTAGCTTATGATACCATTAGGCTTGTCACACAATGTAAAGCCACCTGAAAAGGAAAGAAAAGTGACGAAGGATGAGGGGAATAGGAAGAGGGCAGACAAAAAGGTGAAGGAAGTAGGCAGCACTACATCGAGTGAGTGGATGATAGTGAGAAATAGGAAGAGGGGAGGGCAGACAAAAAGAATAAATGAAGGAAGTAGGCAGCACTACATCAAGTCAGTGGATGATAGTGAGAAATAGGAAGAGAAGCGGACAGACACTGAAAAAGAATGACAAAGGTGAAGGAAGAAGTAGGCAGCACTACGTTAAGTGAGTGGATGATGGTGAGTAGAGTGTATTTTAACAGACATTCATTACAGCAGCCTAATCTTCTTCCCCATCACTTTTTCTTCCTCCTCCTCCTCCTCATCCATCATCATCATCATCATCCTCCTCTTACCCATCATCTTCCTCCTCCACAGAACGAGAGAGAGAGAGAGAGAGAGAGAGAGAGAGAGAGAGAGAGAGAGAG
>JAGKTI010017465.1:0-18495 GCA_018397915.1 Birgus latro
TCACTCCTAACCTTGGCATCCTTCACTCCTAACCTTGGCATCCTTCATTCCTAACCTTGGCATCCTTCACTCTTAACCTTGGCATCCTTCCCTCCTATCCTTGGCATCCTTCACTCATACTCTTGGCATCCTTGGGCCTCTATATAAGCATCCTGTAGGGAGGAGGGGTTAATTATTTGAGGGGGCCGGGTGAGGCTTTGTTTGGGTCTGTCGTGTGGAAATTAGAGGTTGTCGGTGACTTGTGGTGCTGCAGTTATTTTTCTTACCGTAGTTTTCTAAGTTGTCCAAACCTGTTTTTGTCACCGAAGGATGGGGTGAGGTAGGGTCTTTAAAAAAAAAAAAAAAGGCTGTGTATCATAAATAAGAAAGAGGGAGCTGGTAATCAACAGCCTGCACTAAATTGATACTGCTGCTTCTGTTTGGTGGCACTTCAGAGGTTAGAGATTAGATAAAAAGATCAGAAGTTGGGTTGATGGTAAACTAATTAAAAAGAAGACCAGCACTCAAGTTGCTAAAGATAATAAAATTAAGATCAGGTTGCTGTTAGTAAGAAATGAGAACTGGGCGGTTATGGGGTTAAAGATGAAAAGGACAAAAGTAATGGTTGAATTCATTAAAATATGAGAAACTATTTATAGTGACTTGCTTTGGACAAAACCTCCTTATAGGAAGTAAAGATTGCCTTAGAATGGTATTTTTTAAAGCTAACAATGGATTTGTTACTTTGCATGTTTTATTAGCCCACACCATAATATACAATTTTTTTTGCTTTACCGTATGTGATGAGGTGCAGTAAATTAACTTCTGACAACTTGTTCTTCAGGAACCCCCCAATGGTTCGTTTATGTCTGAACCCCCTCCTGGCTACATGCATCCACACAAACCTTTCTTACCCCTTTCTTATGTGATTGCACTATACACACTCTCACACCACACATGGTAGAAATTTTGGTGTAAAGAAAAGTGGACAGTGTTAGGAGAATAACTCTGATTGGCATACTTTATTGTGTTTGTAAGCATCATTGTAAGGTTGGAATTTGTGCTGCTGTTTGACCCTTTGTTTTATTGTTTTGATGAAAGTAACCACAGGTTTTGGTGAAACAAGTGACTAGCAAACTTCCTTTCAGGTAGACAAGCCCAGCTTGACTACAGATCCAAACTCTGGAGCCTTTGCTACAGTTTCCCAATATGGCTCAGTTTGTAATTGCTGTTCATCCAGTTTGTTAGAGGTGTCCTTTTGTTTCCATTTTTTGCAGAAGACTGTTTTAAAATACATCTAGGAAAAGGGGGAATGGCCATGTGTGATTTGCCACAAGGGCATGAGAAGTAATCCCATCTCGTGCACTGTTCGTGATGAGTGGGTGCATAAGTGATGTAGTGCTATTAGAGGTAGACTTCTAGATAATGCCAATTTCATATGTGGGGTGTGTCTTGGTGAGCATGTGGAGATTGCCAGGCATGAAAAGATTTTAATGGTGAGTCTCTTGAGTGTTTGGAAGAGGTTTGTTATTTGGGAAACATGTTATGTGCTGGAGGTGGGGCTGGAGTAAGGAGTGGTTGGAAGAAGTTCAGGGAGCTGTTGCCTCCTGACATTGAGAGGGCTCTCCTTCCGTGCTAAGGGATCGTTGTATGTGGCATGTGGTAGAAGTGTAGTGCGGCATGGTAATGAGACCTGGGCAGTAAAGGATGAGGGCAGGCTCAAACGTACAGAAATGACAATGACTAGGTGAATGTGCAGTGCATCCTTGAGTGCGAGGCCAGGGGGGGCTAGGTTTATGATGGAAGAGTTGAGAGGTAGGATGGGACTGGAGTGTATTGGTGTTGTGATGGAGAGGGGTAGATTGAGATGGTTTGGGCATGTAGAGAGGATGGGGGATGATAATTGCGTGCAGAAAGTGACAAGTGTTAATGTTAGGGGTAGGGTAGTTAGAGATAGAATGAAAAAACATGGGATGAGGTCATTGAGTGTGACCTTAGGGATAAGGGACTAAATAGGGAAGCTACCAGAGATCAAGCAGCATGGAGAGCTGCCATTAGGTGACCAAGGCCAATGAATGCAAGCATTTTGGAGCCTTCAAAAAAAAAAAAAAAACAGTCTAGGACCAAGCAGCCTCCAACAGTACATTCACAGTCCTGACTGGAACAGTGGCTCAGAATAAGCATGGTGAACATCATAATCACCATAATTATCATAAATACATCCCATGTAGATTAACATACCTCAAATCTACACTCTGGTCATTGTCTTTAAAGAGTGACTCCCCATAGACAAACATCCCAGAGGTGGCCTTAATAATACAGGATAGCTACACACACACATGGCCTTTTCCCAGCACACCAGTGCAAAGGCCACTTGCAAGCACAGTGCTCTCAGTGCTTGCAGGTACCCCCCCCCCCCAAGTAAAGTTGTTTGTAGACTGTCTCAAAGCCCTCCACATTATTATTTTCCATAATCAAGTAAAATCATTTGAAAATACCAAAAATGAAATGGAAAGTGTCATCAGAGTGAAGCACTTTCTCCTTTTCAAAATGTATGGAGACTATAAACATCCTCAGTACAGTAATGCTGGAGCACAGGAGGCACACAGTTAATACCCGTAGCACAGATCCATTACCTACACTCTTTGTGATATGCTGTATCATCATCACAGGGAAAAGAAAAATATCATCCAGTCTTTTATAACATGAGATATACAGCTCATTTCCTCAAAACAGATGCATCCTGTTCTTTCAGCTTTGTGCCTTATCTTGAATTTGGCTCTCTTTTGTACTGTTTTTGCTTTTTCTTGGAAGGAACAGTAAGCAGGCCCGTGGCCTTTGGTTCCTTCTTCCTTGCATAAAAAAAAAAAAAAATCTCCCTTGTTGCATCATCATAATCAGCCACCCCCATTTTCATAATAATCAGCCACCCCTATCGTCATAATAATCAACCACCCTCATCGTCGTCATAATCAACCACCCCCATCATCGTCATCATCAGCCACCACCGTCATCTCCATAATCATCTATTGCTCTGTCAGAAACATTAAATCCCAGGGGTAGACCACTTAATTCAGGTATTTTAGGAAAGGAAACAATTACCATATTAGTTACTGAAAGCGTTGAACACATCCGCTGCACAACACACTGCACAAACACCTGGATACTGCTGTGGTCCAGACTTGTCAGTCAGTGTGTTGTCTTAAAACTCCTTCAGCTGGGGTACATCTATTAGTCTGTCCTTGCTATCTCTGTATGATAAGGGTCATAAGTAGTAGTGATGAAGTGGTTAATTAAGACTCCTCCAGTTAAGAAAGTCCCTGAGCTGAATAGTATGTGGTTACTAAGAATATAATACGAATGGTGTATGGTATTGGTGGCAGTAGTAAGTAGTAGTAGTAGTAACCCTAGGCTCATCTGAATGTGAAGTGAATGGACTACAGGCACTGGGATCATGTTTCCCTTCTGCAGTCTACCATCTTCCTATGAGGGTATAGGGAGGGGATTGAGGGACTTCTATTTAACTGGGCAGCTCCACTTCCCAGTCATATCAATTCCATATGAAGGCACCCATGTCCAGCACTGTATATGTGAAGGGGTAAAATTTTGCTCAGTAATACAGTCAGTAAACTACCTTTCACACTGTATGTTCACCCCTTGCACCTCACAGCATAGTTGATGTGCATGATCTTATAAACAGATCTTAAGAGCATTCAGTGGAAGAGTGCAGATTTATGGAGGTTGTTGGGTTAACATTTAAAGGGAATAGGCCAAAACAACAACGGTGCTATGTTTGTAGGTATAGTCAGTGACAATAATTCTATCCCACTGTAGAGCTTATGTTGTGAATGGTTACTAGGAGAGCTGTTAATAAATCAGGTCATATGTGGTGGATGTGGTATGGAGTATGAATTTGAATACTCTTGGTGGTGTAAATTGGAATATGCCAGCAGATCAGCTTTATAGTTAGCAGTGTAAACTTAAATGTCAGCTTTCTGTAAGTTACTCCAGACTTCATGGATGGTGTGGTATTTGTACAGCAGCAGTGTCAAAAATTTTAATTTCAAGAAACTAATTATAACAAGGCCTGATCATTCTTATATATGACCAAGGAACAGTGAGTGTGGGAAGTCAGTTTAGTGTGAGGTGTTAAGAAAAGCAGAGATGAACTAACCAAAATAGAGAATTTTTGATGTTTGAAATGTGTGCCCATAAGTTTGGGAGCAACCGACTTACATTGATTCCCCTTAAGTTAATGGTGAACGAACCACACCACTCCCTGCCACGTAATAGAGCGGAAGTAGTGGAAGACTGTGACGCAGAAATTTAATTTTTGTGTGGATGATGAGTTCTGCCGTCCTTTTCTCAGCGCCACACATGCAGCCCACTTGTTGGCAGCTTTGATCATGGGTCAGAAAATAATACTAAGTCCTTATATCCCTCCCCCCTGAGAATTTTAGTAAGTCCTCATATCTCCCACCCCTGAATTTTCTGTTAAACTAAGAAAATTGGTTATTACTATCAATTTGCCAGTTACAGCCTGTATATAGAGCCAGTTGTTTACCAAGATTAGTGGTATTTTGATCAAGGTAGAAAAGACTTACTGTGCTCGAAGATGTGTGTGACAGATGAGCAGCGAGCTTAGGGTGTCAGATTGAAATGCAGTCCCCACCTCTTGCCTGGCAACCTCAGTCACCAGGCAGAAAATAGACCTCAGGGGTGATGCTCCTGCTATGTCTCACCCCTAGCCACACAGTCAAAGAAAATGGGCATGATAGATCTCTGCATAGGCTGTTATGTATTTTTTTATCGTTTAGTTTGATATTGTAGGCTACGTGAATACTAAGGTTGTGTGTGTGTGTAATTTTTTGGTGAATCACAATCTTCCCCCATAAAATTTCTGTTGCTTCATATAAAACTAATCTGCTAGTGACATCTTTGTAAGCTGGTTAAGGATGGTGAATCTCAGAGTGGTGAGGTGATGAGAATAGATGTTGAGATTATAGCAGTGGCAACTGAGAGCTGGTGATTCAGTGTGATTAGGTGGGGAATGGATAGAGAAAGTGTGGAAGAGTTATGATATGCAGAGGGAGTGACAAGAAAGTGGATTGGACCATGGCAGTAAAGTGGGTGTTAGTAGATTTTATTTTTTGATGCCTAGTTTTTATTTCAGCATTTTCAGTTTAATACAACTTTTGTCTTCAGCAAATAATTGTTCTTTGTTGGATTTAATGTTGGTAGTTTTAGTTTTACAGGTTTGCTTGTTATTTTCGATATGATGCTTCTTTCACTTCCATAGATACATATATTTATTGGTGCAGCTTTTGTAAAATTGTGTATATCTTGTAATTATTGAGTCAAAGAAGCTAAATGTCATTTTTTTTTTTTCCCCAGACCCCTTTGCTGATGCAGCACGTGGGACAGACGAGGGAGTGCAAGATGGCCTTGTGCATATAAGGTGAGTTGAACATCTGTTCAAGAGATTAACACCAGGTGAACAGTTGACAGTATGATGTATAATCATTCTCTGTGGTTAGGGAAGTGGGTGTTAATTTTGTTGGTGTTTTTCTGATTGGTGGTGGTTAATGATGGCCCCAGGCTTATCAGAACATGAACTTGGTGAACTACAGGTTGAAGTTGCCCCACTGACAGCCCATGATCCTCCATTAGGGGGATAGGGAGGGAGTTGGAGGACGTAAGGACCAGTGCCACCATGTGCAAGTCTCCAGTACAGTACCTTTTCACTTTGGTATTACTCTTTTAATACATTACAGCAGTATTACTGTGGAAGGAATTTAAAGCTAATGGGTAAAATTGATGTGGATGCTTAGACAGCCGCAGAAGTCAGTAATACAGTATATGTTTTGAGTCCCTGTTTGTCCATGATTTTGGCTTAGTGCCAGCTTTTCATAGGTACAGTAGATCCCTTTGTACAGAGTATGGGACTTTAGGGGTTATAAAAAATTTTCCCTGTGTACTTAGAGAAAAATGAGGTTGTACGATTATAATTGGGGGGCAGGCATACTCTATTATTGGGAGGAGAGGTATCTGAAAGATGGATATGCGAGTTGGAGAGGACAGCCTGTTGGTGGTGTAGAGAATGTTGTTATGTGATTCATTTGGGGCACCCCTTCTGTGATTAAGGTAGATGGAGAGAGCATCATGACAAATAATTAATCACACAGTATTATTGATCACGTCATCCTTTTTCAGAATCCAGCAGCGCAATGGGCGTAAGACGCTCACTACGGTGCAGGGCCTGTCTTCAGACTATGATCTGAAGAAAATTGTCCGTGCCTGCAAGAAGGAATTTGCATGCAACGGCACAGTGGTTGAGCACCCGGAGTACGGAGAGGTGAGTGCTTTTTTTGTTTTTTATTAGTTTTTTTTTTTAGTAATATTTAACAATGCAGGTGAGTTCTGTTGTACAAGCATCTGCTATACGAGAAAACAATTGTATGAGAATGGGTAATTTAGACCCAAATTTGGTGATGCAAGTACGATCAATTAACTTAACCCTATTTTCCCGTATGTTACATAATCCATTATTTGAGTTTTTTCGGTCCCATTCTTTTACTTTGTTATATGAGTTTTCGCTATTCAAGCAGTCCTTCATTAACATATCCCATTTGTATAACAGGACCCGGCTGGATACACCAAGTCATAGGTTTATATATGCCTTTTGTCCTTCACGTCTGCTATGAAGTTGCCTGTTGAAGTTCCATTGCTGCTTTTAAAGCTGATTTGCCAGTTTTCCCAAATTTGCTTTATCAGTTTTATTGGGAAGTTGATATATTGCAACACCTCTGTGACATAAGACTTACTGTTTAATAATTTTTGTATCCTCATTCCCATGCAGAGCTTACAATGCATAGTAATGAGTAGTTATGTGGAGGAGGAGATCGTTGGTTAGCAAAACGTGAGCCATTTTCCTTATATGTACATGCTTGCCTTGACATTTCTCTCTCCAGACTCGTCATCTGCATACAGGGTGATCTTCAGACCATCCATTTATCTTTTGTGTCACCAGTTGTCGTCGGTTATGCCATGTCCTGTCCAATTTATTTCAGGCTATAGTCTGCCAACAGAAAGTTTTTTGAGCCTATTATTATTACCATTGCTGGAGGGTTTCCTTACGGTTCAACTGCACTGCATAAAACTAGTGGTGAAATTACAAGTCTTCCCCCCTTCCCCCCTCGTATTCTCTTAAATTTCTTTAACATAATTTTATTTTTGCCCTTGGAATCTGTTTTTTTTTTTCTTCTCTCCTACTGATTATTAGTATATTCCACTGAAATTGTACATTGTCATGCAAGTTTCCGTTACTTGATATAATGCTGAACTTCATCACTTTAAACAGTTGTTAAAAACCTATCACAACAGCAGTTGCTCAGAAATTTTGAGAGGTCAGCATCTAACATCCTGGACTAAGCATAATAGTGGTTGTACTTGCACATTGTTGCCATATAAAAATCTGACCCCATGGGAAACTGATGTTTGTGGGGGTCACTTTTCTCTTGAGAATTTAATCCTGAAGACACATTTCTGGTGTGGAAAACTGACCCACTCATGGGAAATTGACTGCTCCTGTAAATGTTTCAAACTTTTTTTTTTTTTTTTTTAAGGAGCTAAAACCCATGTGCAGAGAAGAGAGTGAGGTTTATTATACTGCCTTAGCATTCCCATGGAGTAAAACTGTAGATACAGTGAGTACCATAATTGTCGGCCTGGGGGTGGAACTCGGGATCGTCCACAGCATAGTTCTAAGTAAATTTTCTAACCAGGTTTTATGCTAGTATCTTTACAACATTGCTCCATCTAGGTAAATTTTCTCCAGGTTTTTTGCTAGTCACCAGGGATATCTTGGGTTTGGCTAATTGATATTGGTTGTCTTGGCGTACTTGGTAATCAGAATGTTTTAATCGCCTAGGAACTGTGAGGTATAGTAATGAACAATCCTGGGGCTCAAGTTTGCATGTGTGGTTTCATATAGCTGTTAGAGCCAATGCTGGTTCTCACTATACAGTATGTTAAGTTACCATAATCCCTACCCAAGTTCCCCCTCTAAGGATAAGTTAGGATCCAAGAAATAGAGGAAGCATAGAAGTTAAGCTACCCAATACTTGTGTCTAGTGAAGTAGTCAGTCTTGAAGTGAGTGTTTCAGGATCAAATCATGCATAAGATAGGAATAATTACTGACGTAAAAACAGAGTTTAAAAAGACAAAAATTATAGTTGTTTCTTGTTTTTCACTTGTACCTCGTGGTATTCTTTTACGTGTCACTTTAGTTTATTACTGTTTTATCTACCATTATTGCATTATTTTGTATTCCACAAAAGATGCTCTCGTGTTAATCCGACATCGGTACAAATATCGGCTGCTCTGTTGGAAAAGGCCGTCTTTATGAGCAGTCTTTAAGTTGACCACCCTCTTGATAGGAAAGTGTTGACTAGTGTATTCTTGTATCAAAGTACTGTACATTAATTCATACTGTCCGTACTGTGTCTGCTCTTCCCACAACATATACCTGATTGTAGAAGCCTCATATACAATAATTTTCTGCACATGTTCCTGGGTGTGTAGTAGTTGCTTACCTTTGTAGTTTACTCTTAAACCTGGCTCCACACCAGACAGTCTTCACCATTCATTACTCTGACCTTTTTGCCATTCCCCTCTGACACCACCACCACTTGTAACAGCTTTCATGAATCACTAAGTTTCCTGTCCTACCCACTGCATTGCAAACTACTTGCATGCATTAACAGCCCAGTTTCCACTCCTTTTGCTCTTTAACTTTTCACTTGCATTTAGCACCTAGTCCTTTGTTTCATATCAATGCCTTTCTAGTGATGGCCTCCTTTCTCCTATAGCCACTTGACTTTCCTTTTCCATTACACATTTACCTCCACTCTTATTATTACAGTGAAGTACTTCTGAGAGAGGGGGGTGTGAGTTGGGAGCGTGGTAGTGAAATGGCAGGGGACAGTGACATGGAGGCGATTTGTTTGTGGCCACCCCGTTCGGGATTGAGGCGTCTGGCAATAGATAGATAGATAGACTTCTGTCATAAATGTTTATTGGACATGGCCAAAAATGAAGCTGCTCTGGTGAGACTAGTTGGAGGAGAAAGGCTTTGTGATATGGAAAAGAAGAGAAGAGGATAAATGACAGGAAGAATCAGAAGGACAAATAGCCTGGAGGCAGATAAGTCATGGCCATTACCTGTTGGAGAGAGCAAGACATCATATAGTTTGATTTGCTGGTAAGTGATTTCTAGTAAATGTAGTTGAGTTCGTTGGTTTTTGTTTTTTTCCAGGTGCTTCAACTGCAAGGTGATCAGCGAGAAAATATCTGTCAGTTCTTGACCAAGGTGGGGCTGGTCAAGGCCGAGCAGATCAAGGTGCACGGCTTCTAATGTGATTCCTGCCCCCGGCCCAGTCCCGCCCCGCCTTGCCCTGCCTTGCCCCGCCCCGCCATGCCCAGCCCAGAGGTGGGCACGGTGTGTGGAGGCGGGAATAGCACAACAACACCCACCGCCCTTTCCCCTCCAGCTCCCCCTGCCTGGCCCCACCCCACCCTGGCCCTAGCAATAACACCATCATGAGACTGGCCGCACACACCGCCACCACTACCCCCCATAACACCCCTTCATAGCATATGGTCACCTGTACAGAAGTTTTAACCAACCATAAAGCCCTCGCAGTTTCTGGACAACGCTGCGGAGGCTGCTCAGAGGGTCATACGAGGACATCACTCGACTTCCCCTTAAGGGATACATCAAAGGACATCACCCGACGCTCCCAAAACCCCAATAGGATGTACTTGGATGATTGCATAGACGTATTCCGGGAATGACAGTTTTGTGCTAGAGCGACTGTGTGTGTATGTGTTTGTGTGCAAGAATTGCGTCATGTTTTTCAGGCTGTTATTTTTCTACAAGGAAGGACTTTTCTCAAATTGGTTTTTAAAAGTCGGTGTTTTATGTTTGTTTGGTGTGTAGTGCAGCTTGTATGTGTTGTATAACCAAATAAAAAGTCTCATCAATATTGTTTCCTGTGTGTTTAAATTTCACCTTTTGAATATTAGGTGAATGTCAGATTTTTGCCATGAGCTATTTCTAGCTCATATTTAGTAGAGGAAGAAAACAGATGAGAAGTACTCTTTACAGGAGAGTAGTAGGTGGTGGTGGCCATCATCCACTCTCTTGATGAAGTGCTGCCTATGTCTTTATGTGATGCTTCATTGAGTGGTGACCATAACGATAGGGTGACGAACCTACTGTGGTGTCCCTGGGTAGGGAGATGCATTGACCCATGAACCAAAACTTTCTCTTCCCTGCACCTCACTATGGCAAGGCACTGTCCACAAGGGAACATTGATTTGCTATACAGGACAGCCCTGCAGGGGTGATGACTTGCCTGCAGTTGATGGGTATTCTTGACCAGACAGACCCGGTTTTTGTGCTGCTGCTGTAGTGAATTGGACAAGTTTTTTGGATGGTTTGCTCAGTGTTTGTATAGTCTGGTGTACAGGTGTGGCAGTAAGAAATGATGACAGAACTGTGCTGAAAATACTCGCTTTATTGATTGCAAGAATTATCATGCATGTTTCATATCAAAATTACCCAGTTTCAGTAAGCATGGTAACTGCCTTGTAAAATATGCTGTATTGGACCAGGCAATATGATTTCATCTGCTAGTGCCAGGTGATATTAGCCAGTCTAGAACAGAAATCTTAGGGCAGAATAGTCAACCTCTTAATAGTGAATGTCTGTACTGTACATCTGAATCTATCCCAAACACCTTTAGCTAGTGAGTGGTAGGCTAAATAGATTAAGGATCTCCAAGTTTTGGTTAAGGTAATGTTTTCAGTGGAATGAAAGCTTAGCACTTAAGTGACTGATGATGACATCGTTTTTATGCGTTGGCAAGTGCCAGATGATTCCACATCCCGAGGAAATTTTCTTTTCTGAGGGGTAACAATATGCCAGCTGTGTATTGTTTTCAACAGTTGCAGTCCACGGCGTTCGCATTTCATACGAACCTGGGGCCAAACAACATTGTAATAGTGTTTAGTCTGCTTTGTGTACATCTGGCAGAGTTCCATGCCTAAGAGGAAGGGCAGGGTAAGTGCAAAGTAGCATTCTTACAGTACTTCTCAGGGTCAGTGGTAACAAAGAACCTTATTATACCGACTGCATATTTTTTTCTGGTATTGTATTTAATACCCTGCTAGCATTACCTTTTGATTTGGAATGTATATTTCAGCACAGTTGTTACTTTTCACTGCATTGTTAGCATTATTATATGGCCAGTAAATGGGTAAAACAGGGCAAGGTGAGCTGTGTCTAATACTTAGATCTTGCTTCCCGTTCTGAATATTATCGTATGTTTTATAATTGTTCTGCTAGAAGCTGACAACTAAGCCTTTGTTATATCGATGTGTACTTGGGAGCTGGGGAGAGAAAGCCGTTTTTTTTTTTCCCCCTCGTACAGTAAATCTGCCTAGTCACTTCGCTGTTAACAGGGACAGAGAAATTATGTGTAGCAGGTAAACATTTTTGGGGGTGTAGGGTACGTAGTGTTGACTGATGTTCATGGGGAATGTTGCCATGTAATTATTATGTAAATTTCCGTGTTTTCCTTGTAATTAGCGGAGTTTCCCATCGCAGATTGTTTTCTATGATCATAGTTATATTCATAATTCTGATTCTTATAAAATATGATATGTATATTGGAAAGTTTTTCAGTTTAAGAATGTACTTAATGTTGCATAAGCCTTTGTCTTTGCTGTAAGAAGAGGAGCATGTGCAGTTTGAACTTCCTCTTCCCGCGCAAACTACTGTGTCGTCTGCTACGCCTCCGCCAGTCAGCTGATGTCCAGTCATGATGCTGCATTCATTTCATCTCGCAGTTATAGCATTTTTACCCACTTAAAACTTTCGAATGTTACACTATATTTTATACCATTGAAAGCTTGACATAAAAAACACTGGTAACCGAATGAATATGTTAAACTTAGGTTATAGCCAGTCATGATGCCGCAACCATATTTTTCAGGGAATTTACCATTATCACTTAAACATAAGACTAGAGGACAGTAGAGTTATATTTAACAGATGCAATGATTAGAGTAACGCGTTTAAAATTATTTAAATAGCCAAAACAAGAAGGATCTACTTTGTTATGAGGAGTTTGTGTGACTGAGCCACGCGGCTACCACAGTCAGAGTTGCTAATTCGACGTCTTTTGCTAGCTCTGGAGATACTCTGTTTCCGATGTAAACTAGCAAGAAATCTAATGATATTCTAGTTTTGAATTATTGGTGGTTCTCTAGAGATCGTAGCTTATTCTGACGATTATTGTCTCTAAAACAATGTTTGAGGAAAACATGTGGCGAGGCAGATACGATATTAAGGAAGTTATGAAGCGTTTTTACAGGAATGAGTGAAGCTCGTACTGTCCCGTGTATTAAACCATTTTTATCTTACATATTCTTAAATTTATAAATAGTTTTGGCATACACTATTTCATTCGGTTGTACATTCCTCAGATAAACTGTCCCATTTGGGAAACTTAATTTCCTTACGTCTTTATTGCCTCTTTTTTTGTGTGTTGATGTGTACAGTATATGCAGGAAATTGTTAGATGTATCCTGAAATGGTCTGGCTAAACTGAAAAAAGAAAAAAAGAAAAACAGATTGAGAGGTATACCAGGAGAGTATGTAAATGAGAACAAAAGAGAGAATGGGAATTAGGTGGGGGATGGGGTGATGAAATATGAATGAGGGAACTGTGAATTTGAGGAAGGGCTGCCTGATGGTGGAGGGCAGATTGAGAAGTAGGTGATTTATTTATGATACCCCATATGGTACTGAGGCGTATGGATGTCGATAAATGGACAGATAGATATTTAGCAGTGTTTGAACAAGTTTAGCGGTATTTGTATAAGATTTGGCAACTCTAACCACGTTCCTCCCCCCACTCAGTCCACGCTGGTCTTCCCCGGTGGTTCTCTGGCACCCCGGGGCTCGAACTGGCTCTTAATTGAACGCCTATCGACTGCATCCCTTACCCTGAAGGTGACAGGCGACGTGGAGGAGTGAGTGGAGTGGCTAACTGGTGCAGTCACGATTAACTGTCAGTGTGTGGTTAATGGAAAGGGGTGACGGGGCAATCTAACTGTTACCTCATGTTTCCCAGTCGTATGTATTTTTGTTACCTCCCTCTTGGACTGGGACTTAAGTGGTCATTATTACCAAGTGTAGTGACTGGTAACTGACAGTAATTTGGGCTTGGTTAGTGGTATTTGGTGTCAGCTGGATAATTTCACACCAAGCCACACTACACCCGTTTTTTTTTTTTTTTTACGTGCGAGTCGTAAAGAAATCATTTAAAAAATCATTGCAAGTCATTCGTGATAAGTAACAGTAATTTGATGTGTGCTAATATTATGCTGGGTAAAACAGGATAATTTGACTATAAGGAAAAAAGTTAGGATAATTTGACTAAGGAAAAAAGTTTAATCTGGTGACTCATTGCATCAGTCTGTTATTGTACATTTGTGTAGATAGTTACTGGCTAATTTCGATGATTAATAGAAAGATAGAAATTGAGTGACTAATATAACGACATAGTATTTAACAGTCCGTATGTCCCATCAGCATATTGCAGTCAAATCAAGGAATAAATGATAAGTGATCTGATCAAGCCTAATGAATAATGGTGATTTAACAAGCCTTATTTATCCACTTAGTAAGAGATAACAAAGCAATTACCAGACTCAGGTGGTGATTAGAGGCGGGTTAATGTCATAAGAGGTGACTTGTAAGATTTGAAGTTACCTAATACAGCTTTGTTCTTTGCCAAATTGCTCCCCAGCTGCATAGTGGTGAAGGTAGTGAGTTTGTGAAGTGATAGTGAATGGTGGTGAATGACTTAGTGAAAAATATCGTGTGAAATATACCAGGTATCACCAGGAAATTGGGGGAGAAAAAGATAAAATTTGAAAATAACCATAAGGGAACTCAAAAATTGGTGTATAGTATTAAAACAATACGATGCAGAAATGGATGATTTGAAAAATTATGCATGGAATTAAAAACTTGGAAATTATTGTACATATAATTTCACCAAGGCAGATTCTGGTGTGATTAGTGTAGAATTTTTAAAGATTAGTGGAAATGCAGCACTAAATACCACTGAAGATTGAGTGAGTAACTTCAATACTTAAGTACTAAATATTACAGCAGAAAATTGGGGGGGAATCAAAATTGCTCCAGAGTTGATTTTGTCAAGTTAAAATCTGGTTTACTGAAGACTTTGCAACAGCCAGGTGCCATAATGCCAAAAGGGGTGGCTGTTTGACTTTGATTTACTGTACTTGTTAAAATGAAGGTAACACATATGGGTTGGTTATATGGTTACCATCCAGTGTTGTAAATGGTTTCTGGCTTACAAGAAACCAGTTGACTTGTCACTCATCATAAAGCCACCTGAAAAGGAAAGAAGAGTAATAAAAAGTGACAGAAGAGATGGGAGAAATACGAAGAGAGGAGGACGGACACATATAAAGAACGATAGAGGTGAAGGAAGCTGTTATTAAATATCACTGACAATTAGCCGGTAAATTCAGAAGGGATACTAGATTTGATTGCAGAAAGTAAATAACATCAAAATTTGCTTCAGAAATGCAAATAATTGTCAAATTTTGTTGTAATGAGTGAAAAACTGTCAGATTCTGGCATGTGAATATTGCAAAGAACTTTAAAAATTATTAGTTTCATTAGTAATTTTCAGAATGTACAAATATAGCTGAGTTTGCCATTAATCTGTACTTTCTCTAGCGATTGACATTTGAAAATGTGAAAAATCATTCTGAGGCTTTTTACAACAAGATTCCAGAGAGTAAGAGGAAGACAGGTGTTAATATATTTGCCATAGTGTGTTAGGAGTGTGACAAGCTCATACGAAGACTAGTTAGTGTTCGTAAAGAAGTGTGAAAAGGGTCATGCTAGGCAGAAGAGTATGTTATTTTAGTGGAACAGGCCAAGTTGAATCACCTACCAAGTCTTTTGATTGAACGAGGCAATTAGTTAGTTATATTTTGACCAGGTTTGAATGAGGGCCAGGGTAGTTAGCGATCACATTGTAACAAGGGTCCAAGTTTTAAAGTGAACTGATGTTAATGAGGATCAAAGTGGATGTTAGTGTGGTAATTAATGAAGCTTTAATCACCCCCATTCAGTACAGTGTATTTAAGTGAACTAGCAGACAAGTGGATGGTTCATGTACTGCATTAGCAAGTGGCCAAGTGGTTGAGTTGCTTGTAGTTTGGATTGAAAAAACCCATAATCACCCACTTTGTTTTTTAATTAATAAGAAAATTTAACAGTGGCATAAGTGACTAGTGAACGTAATTAACGGTGACTCTTGTCGTAAAACTCATTGTCGTATAGCAGTCACCCGCTCAGTTCTCTGCAGTTGAAGGAGGCTGTTGAACAAGAACGCTAACTATTGTGATTGTTGAACAGAGCCTGATGAACAAGAACACGAGGTCATATGACTGAGGACGCTACTGATGTGATTGGGTGAATAGAGTCTTGTGAACAAAAATACTACGTGATTGATGATCAGTAGTGATGAGTGAGTGAGTGAGTGGGTGTTGAAATAGGTGTTACTAGAGACAGTAAAGTTTGATGTTGAGATTGAAAACAGGCAAAAACAATTGATTTTTTGATATTGAACGAGCAACAAGCGTTCGGTATGATTGCTGAAAGAAATTATTTAAGTCAGTGAATATTACTGGAAAAAAAAAAAAAAAGCAGTGACTATTGAATTTGAACAGGATAATTTGTCAAGTTAGTGGATGTGATTGAAAAAAAAAATCTGACATAGTTTTGAATTTGAACAAGCTACAGACAGTTAATATGGTAGAGAACAGATGAATACGATAAACTGTATTGAAATAGTGAGCGAGGTGAATGGAAAACAGAAAATCAAAAGAAATCAACCTCATTTTTTAAGTTTGCCTGAAATATTGTTGTGAAAGTTGGTGGACATATACCATACGATTTATATAGGCTTGCAACCATTATTGAGATAGTGAACGTGGTAGATGAAAAAGCAAAGTTAATATATGTATGTTTGAACAAGTTTATGGGATCAGAAAAGTGCTTAAAGAAGTGAATGAATAAAAAATCAACCTCTGGATCAAAAAAGTTGGAGTGAATACCGGTAAGCGAAAAAAATCAGCCCCATTTTTTTGTTTGAACAAGTTTATCTGTAAAGTTGGTGAACAAGTGCATCTTTAAAAAAAAAAAAAAAAAGTTCTGTGTTGATTGGTGAACAGAAAAAAAGTTCTCAGTGTGCTAATTGTTGAACAGATATAACAATTATACAAGTGGTTGACTTTAATTGATGTGCCGAAGTTAGATGAAGCCATAATTTATCCACTTAAAGATGACATGAGTAATTAACAGTCTAAGCGGTATTCAAAAGCTGAAAAATTAAGTGGTGATCAAGAAGATTGGAAAAGTGACCTGTCGACCAGTAAGGACCCCCCAAAATGAGTAACAGTCTAAGTAGTATTTAAAGTTGTGAAATTTAAGTGGTGATCAAGGAGTGTCATAAAGTACGTGATTGGAAAAGTGACCTGTCGACCAGCAAGGAACCCCCCAAACCACCTTTCATACTCCAGCCGGACTAGAAGAGGTGAGAATTCATTGAAAAATCTTAGTGTAAGCCCTTGATTATTTAATTTATTTGTTTATTTAGTTTTTATTTATTTTACTTATATTATCCCTTCATGGCTATCTTAGTTCGTAAAAAAAAAAAATGGAAAAGGAGAAATTGATAACGTATAGGCTGTTGGTTAAGTTAGTCTGTTTATTTTAAAAGTAGAATTGCCATCTCCATCTTGAATGCTGAGCTGTGAGATTAACACGGATATGCCGTTAGTCACGAAGAAGTGCTATGGAATTTTAGAGCCTTAGTATTTTTGTCATTGAGCTAAGTTACTTGAAATATGCAGCAAAATGAAAGTGTGGGCCAAGTTAAGATGAAAGAACTGTAGGCATAAAATCATATTGAGCTAAGTTACTTGAAACATGCTGCAAAATGAAAGTCTGCGCCAAGTTAAGATGAAAGAACTGTAGGCATAAAATCACCATCTCTATCTTGAATGCTGCGCTGTAATGATAAACACGAATATGGTGCTAGTCACTAAGAAGTGGTATGGAAAGGACGTATAGAGTCGTAGTATTGTCTTAATTTGCCACTGAGCTACGTGAAATGTGCTGCAAATGGACGAAAATCTGAGCCAAGATAAGGTGAGTGAATATGGGAGGGGAGAGTAGGGGAGTCTGTGGATGAGATGGAGGGATACGGTGCAGAGGTACAGGGGAGGGGGAGACCGAGGATGAGATGGAAGGATGGGGTGGAGATCTGTGTGAGTGGGGGAGGGGGAGACCGAGGAGGAGATGGAGGGATGGGGTGGAGAGGTATACGAGTGAGGGGTTGGGGCGTAGGTTGGAGATAGGGCAGGCTGATATCAGGGGACAGGGTGACGTGGAGGCGATTTGTTTGTGGCCACCCCATGCGGGATTAAGGCGTCTGGCTGTAGATAGATAAAGGGGCAGGCAGACATACAGAGATAAGATACATAGATAGAAAGTCAGAGATAGATAAACAGGAATAGACAGGCAGTAAATACCGTAGTTTTTTTTTTTTAATAGACCAATAGATGTACCGTAGTTGGATAGATAGAAGTGGTTTTGTTGTGGCAGGATGTGGTAAGCACGTGGTAGATATGATTGTGTTGAGTCTGGTGAAGGTGGGGGATGTAAACAGATATACCGTATCGTCACCTGTTGGAGAGTGAGAGAATGAATGTATAAGCAGCTAAATAAAGTGAAGATTTAAATTCAATAGAGAGAGAGAGAGAGTAAATATGGATGGGTAGGTAAATACAGTGCAGTTTTACATACACTAGTGAGAGAGTGAGAGAATTATAGATAAACAGCTATGATATGATGAAAGTTCAGTACGGAGACATATAATTATACGCTATGTACCGTGTATATGTGTGTGTGTGCGCGCATACGTATTAAACCGCTGAACATAGTACCGTTAAAGATTTAATTCAGTAGAAAGAGAGGCGCGGGGTTGGGGGGGTCTTCCCGTTACGCCCCTCCCTCCATTTTGATTCGATAATACCGACGGGAAATAGTTTTACAGTGTGTTAACCTTTAAGCTGCTAACGTTGTAGTATGGCACAGTATATTACACTACTTAACACCGAAAATGCACAGTATATTACGCTACTTAACACCGAAAATACAACTTTCAGCTTAGGCTATGATGGACGAAGGTTATCAGTTCTCTCTATTTTCATTCCTACCTTTTCATTCTTACCTGTCTCAATTTTCATTCTTACCTGTATCAATTTTCATTCCTACCTGTCTTTATGTCATTCCTACCTGTCTGCCCATTTTCATTCCTACCTGTCTGTATTTT
>JAGKTI010017467.1:0-18493 GCA_018397915.1 Birgus latro
GAATGAAACATTAGGAAAGATGTTAGTATGTGAGATAAGTTTGGTGCGGTTTGGTGGGGTTAGGAGGCTCTCTGACATGACTGGCGAAGTTGAGACTCACTAATACCTCTGGTGAGATTAGCAGGCTCACCAGCACTCTCGTGGGAGTAGGAGGCTCACTAGCATCTCTGGTGGAGCTAGGAGGCTCACAAGCACCTCAGGTGGTGTTAGGGGGCTCACTAGTAGCTCTGGTGAGGCTAAAAGGCCCGCTAGCATCTCTAGTGGGATTAGGAGGCTCACTAGCTCCTTTGGTGAAGTTAGGAGCCTCGTTAGTACTTCTGGTAAAATTAGGAGGCTCACTAGTACATCTGGTGAGGTTAGGAGGCTCACTAGTACCACTGACGTTAGGAGACTTACTGGCATCTCTGGTGTCGTCAGGAGGCTCGCTAGCACCTTTAATGGGATTAGGAGGCTCACTAGTACCACTGAGGTTAGGAGACTTACTAGCATCTCTGGTGTGGTCAGGAGGCTCGCTAGCACCCATAATGGGATTAGGAGGCTCACTAGTACCACTGAAGTTAGGAGACTTACTAGCATCTCTGGTGTGGTCAGGAGGCTCGCTAGCACCTCTAATGGGATTAGGAGGCTCACTAGTACCACTGAGGTTAGGAGACTTACTGGCATCTCTGGTGTGGTCAGGAGGCTCGCTAGCACCTATGGTGCGGTTAAGAGGCTGGCTCGCTAACACCTACAGTGGGGTTAGGAGGCTCACTAGCATCTGTGGTGGGGTTAGGCGACTGACTAGTATCTCTAGTGAGGTTGGGAGGTTCATTAGCACATCTGGTGAGGTTAGGAGGCTGACTAGCATCTCTGGTGAGGTTAGGAGGCTGACTATCACCTCTGGTGAGGTTGGGAGGCTCACTAGCACCTCGGGTGAGGTTGGGAGGCTCACTAGCACCTATGGCGATGTTAGGGGGCTGACTAGCACGTTTGGCGAGGTTAGGAGGCTGACTAGCACCCCTGGTGAGGTTAGGGGGCTGACTAGCACCTATGGCAAGGTTAGGAAGCTGACTAGCACCTCTGGTGAGGTTAGGGGGCTGACTAGCACCTCTGGCGAGGTTAGGAGGCTCACTAGCACCTCTCGTCAGGTTAGGGGGCACACTAGCCCCTCTCCGTCATCGGCATATCTCTGCATAAGAAAAGGAAAGTCATATTCAAACCTGGTTTAGTTTACCATCTCTGGATGCACTGCTGGTGAGAGACTGGGGGTCGGGGGAATGGAGGGAGATGGAATAAATGCCATGTGTACTGGTGATTCAGGTATCTAAAGATATCCAGCCGCTGTGGAGGACGTATGAAGGAAGAGATGAAAGTAAACTGATGCTTTAGCTGAGTTGGTTCTAGATACCTAGACACACAAGAGCTCAGAGGAAGGAGAAAAACTGGAATAGACTGCATATAAAAAATATGGCCACAATTTTTTGAGCTCCAGAGATATGGAATCTCTGGAAGTCGTAGGAAGGAAAAAAGAAAGATTAAATAGGAAGGTAAATTACAGTCAAGATATTCCGAATTACTTGTATTCGTGGAGTAGAGATGGTAAGAAGGATATCGGGAATGAGAAGGAAGAACTGATTTCCGTATTACCCCTGCTTAAAACCTTCATTCCAGTAGCGTAAATGGGATTATGAGGGTGTAAAAAATTCATGTTCACACTCTTTTTTTTAAGATAAAGAAAATCGTCTGACGGCAAAGAGAAGATAATAATGGGGACGTCACTGGACTGAAGGAGTTCACCTCCTGTTTCTCATGTTCTCCCGCTGCCCCAACAAAACTCACCTTCTTCCTCCCTCTCTCTCTCTCTCTCTCTCTCTCTCTCTCTCTCTCTCTCTCTCTCTCTCTCTCTCTCTCTCTCTCTCTCTCTCTCTCTGCTCCTCTGCTTTACTTCCTTCCCCTCTTCATTTACCTCTATCTCAGCTTCCCATCCAGTCCATCTACTCCAACTACTTCCCATCACTCCTCCCTTCTCCTCCTCTAACCGCTGCCTGCTCCCATCCAACTCCCTCCTCTAATATCGCTAACATAACTATGGATATGAGGACACGAACAAGGGTACTGAAATGTTTGGTCAACGCTTTTATACGGGTGAAACGTGGACAGTAAAGAAGAAAATGAGAGATTAAAAGCACCTGAGGTATGGTTTTTGAAAAGAATGATGCGAATATCATGGACAGAAAAAGTAACAAATGAAGAAGTTCTGTGAAGGGCAGGAGTGGAAGGAGAAATGATGAAGACTATAAGGAAAAGACAGATGGAGTTTTGGGACATGTTATAAGAGTAAAAGAACTTGAAAATGACTGTTTACTTGAAAAAACAGAGGGAAGAAGAGCAAGAGAAAGACAACGATTAAAGTATATGGATTGTATAAGAAGCGATTTACAAGAAGGAATAAGCAATGTGGAGTTAATCAGGATAGCTGAGGATAGAGGAAGGTGGCGCTCCATGGCCGCTAACGTCACGTGACCGGCTCTTCGGTAAAGCTAAAGGTAAAGGTATCCTCCTCTCCCTTTGACCCCAGACCCCCAGATCCACTCACTTTACTCCTTTCTCTCTCTCGCAACACAAACCTGTCCGTACCTGGAAAAGAATTAGGGACCTGGACTGTAAATTCGGCTTGTGTGTTGTATTGTTCTGTTACTAGGTAAGAAATGACAGGCTGTTTTAATAACCATTATGCAGTCAGTGCCATCAAGCTAAGCCTCCTCTTACTCTCTGTCAGGCCCCACCATCTTCCCCATCATCGGCAGCAAGTATGTGGAAACGGCTGAGGATGCCAGGAAACTGCACAGAAAATACGGCAATGTCGTCAGGTCAGTGGCAATGAGCGAGGCTAGGAGTGATATGTGATGGCACGTACAATAGCTCACACCTGTAAGGTGCACAAGGGGCTCTGTGACACTTCTGAAATTGTTTATGCCTCACGTCTACTGTGTGTGAACAACCCGGCAGAAATACCCCTGTAGACATGAGACATAAACAAAGGCCCAGGAAGCACACGATACCCACAACACAACATCCCATGAAATACCTATTTGTGGTGGCAAAGTCGATTTTTAAAAATCGGTTCACACTTCGCCTGGGATAATGTGACATAATATGGGTATTTCAAAATCAAAGATGATCACACCCAACGATAAATAATTTGACTGAATAAAGATGCTGTACATAACACCTATTTGGCATTTGCTAGTCAGTACTGTAATAATACGAGTATATGCAGTCAGATGGTAACAGATTATCACCACAGAACACCACGACCTACACTGATAAATTAGGGTATCATCAGATTTTTCTTGCTCTGTACTTCACTGATCAACACTGTACTGTTGGACCTCGGGGGAAAAAACTGCCAATGTTAAGCACACACACACACACACACACACACACACACACACACACACACACAATCAAAGGGTTAACACAGAATTTGAAGACTGACTGCAGAATTTGGACATTACTACAGAATTTCAGAGTTATTCTGAAGTTTACTCTGAAAATCTGAATCTCTTATAAAACTTCAGCAGATCTCCCAGGAATTGTGGAGTAACTAAAAAATACTGAAGGTACCCTAAAATTATCGAATTACGTTTTCAATTGTTTAGTTGCTCTGAAACTTTGAGTTTACAATTTAAATTGCTGCCACCCTATCATCTAAAGATACATTTTAATTCATTACCCACGTCTTAAATTTCGAAGTTATTGATGATATCCTGAAGTTACCCATCAAATCTCGAAATTACCTGTGTAATCCTGCAGTTACCCTTCAGATTGTGAAATGGCTCTTTTAATTCTGAACTTATCCTTTACTAAACACTTAATATACTCCTTACTTTTTAAAATTACCAATTAAATTCTTCAATTATTACTCAAATTCTGAAGTTACACTCCAAATTATTAAGTTACTTCTCAGAACTTTGAAGTTACTCTTTAACTTCTTAATTTACTTCTCAGTTTATGAAGTTACCCTTTAAATTTTTATCACTCATAAGATTCGGAAGTTAACTTTCAAGTACTGATGCTACCCCTCGGATATTTGACTTCCATTTTTTTTTTACCATAAGAATTTTCAGTTTCTATTTTGCTGTGGTTTACAGTGCTTTTCCCAAAATTCTTCAGCTAGAGATTAAATATTTTGCTCCATATGAATACATGATCACCTAGTTATAACCAAAAGACCTGCTATGGTTCTGTATCCATGTACACTTGCTCAGAAAAATAAAAATAACAATTTTAATGCACATCTCGCCCTAAATAATCTGACACAACAGACGACCGCAAATGCAAGATGTTCAATGACCTTACTGTACGATGGTAAAACTACTTCCCTGAGGCTGTATTATATCATTTGCCAGTGACTCAGTATTGTACTCATACAAATATTTAGATGAAAATACATCAAACAGCTTGGGAAATCACAAGTATTAATCATTTAAGATATTATTTCCTGTATGTGAGACCCTTTTTCGAGCTTGTTCAAGGTTATATAATTTTGTTATCCTTCCTCTTTTGACTACCAACGACTAGGGATGGACGCGTCTAACATTATCTTATTGTGTAACTGTGGTTTCTGTACTTTTAGCAAAGTACCCAAACACCAACGGCCGGGCGCCCCCTATCCATTAATTAGCGACCGTACCACCTATTAATGTCTCAGCATTAAGTGACAAACTACATGGTTTCTTGTACTTCAGAAAGCCATTTACTACGCTGAGTGATAACTAAATAATCAATACTTGAGCGTCTAGCAATCTAGTGGGGAAAAACTTGAACTTAGTTTGACTATCACACTTCTAAGACAAAGCACATCCTATCAAATTCTTCTCTGCCCAGAACTGTGCTAAGTCTGTCCTTTGCTCTGCTAAGACTAATTTAATTCGTACTCAATGCTTTCAACTCTCTGACTAATATCTTCCTGCTCCTTGCAGTACCTTACCAAAAACATTTACTAACATCTTTACTTCATCATCCTTCCCTCCTCTTTTCCACTCTGATGACTCTGTAGCTTTTTCTCCTGCTGATAAAGTTGAACTCTTTACCCAAACTTTCTCCTCGAATTCCACCTTAGATGATTCCATTACTCTTCCACCATCATTTCCCCCCTCTGACTCCCTCATGGCTGACATTAAAATATCATTAATTGATGTGTTTTCTATCATCACTGGCCTCAATACGAATAAAGCATATGAGCCTGATTGGGTCCCTCCTGTTGTCGTCAAGAACTGTGCTTGTGTGCTTACTTCCTGTCTTGGTAAACTCTTTAATTTTTGTCTGTCAACTTATGCCTTTCCTTCTTGCTGAAAGTTTGTACTCACTCAGCTTGTCCCAAAGATGGGTGATCATTCCCAGCCCACAGACTCTCGCCCAACTGCTTTAACATCGTGTATTTCCAAAGTTTTTAAATCTATTCATAATTAGAAAAATTTAAAGCTCCTTTCTGATCATAAACTTCTTTCCAGTCGTCAGTACGGATTCCACTAGGGACGCAACGCCGACAATCTTCTCCTTTTCTTTTCAGACTCCTAGCCATATTCCTTTCTGGGCTTTGGCGAAAGCCTTGCCATTGCACTTGATATTTCATAGGTTTTCAGTTGAGTCTGACATAAACCTTTAATTTCCAAACGGTTTTTAATGTCCTTCTATTTTGTCTATCCCATCTGTGCCTTCATCTTTAGCTTCGGTTTTATTCGTTCTACAGCTGCTATTGTAAGCGGAAACCGTTCTTTTCCTGGGACTGTTAACAGTGGTGTTCCTCGGGGGTCTGTCCTGTCTATCACCAACTCACTTTCTTTACTTCATCAATGACCTAAGCTGTACATATAACCCTGTCCACTCATGTGCCGATATGCTCACACTTCACCTTACTATCCACATCCCAAAGCGTTGATCTCAGCAGTTACTTCAACAGACAAGGGATGAGACTAAGGCACATTTAACCCACCCAGTGCCGACCGGTTTTTTACCAAGCCTACCCCCAGATCCCGACCAATTTTCATTTTTTTTTTTTTTTGGTTCAAACCTCTGCTTTTGGTGAGAAACATCGAAAATTCATAGAGAAATTGCCCTCCTGAGGTTAAAAATGTTGATACAGGTGTCATTTAGCCTTACGTTTTCCTTTTTTCCAGGGTACCTGGCTAAAGAAAATGAACTATGGAAGGATAATCTAATTCAAGCCACTTTGAATTACGTATTTATTTATTTATTTGGTACGAATTTATGTGTAGTGCAAGTCTATATTGGTTTTCACACAATAATATTGGCGATAAAAGCTTTGTTCACTCACCCAAAATCCCAGTATATGGCACCTTCCTTTACGACATTACCACCTCATCACTTCTGTTTGTTTCTAACTCGAGCTTCTTTGTTTCTTTGTCTTCCACATCAGGAATCACTTTCACCGTGAATTTCGTCATTGGAGAGACCGTGGGGCAACATACCTTTACTAGCCAGGTTACTGCTAACAGATGAATTGCCCAGTGTGGGGGGGAGGGGGGAAGGGAGGGGTAGATGGGGCCAGGCAGTATCCCCGCTTGACAGCAGGTAGAGGAAGGTCTCCCACATATGCCTACCAAAGATCACCCGCGAATGTTGAAAAATGTGCACACAATGGGCCTTGCAACTGAGTGACGTACGATGCATGTTGGTGGGTCTGTCCGCAGAAAAAAGTAGCGACGTGCATCGTACGTCGGTGGGATTCGGCGGGTTAATGTCTAATTTGGCTCATATGTCTTTGATATGGGGTCTATAAATGCATGCACTGCAGAGAGGCAAAGAGTGCATCCTCGCTTTGGCTCAGTGGAAACGTGCGTGCGTATGAAGTGAGAGGGCCTAGATAGAATCTCAGCCAGACTTGTGATTAATTTGTTAAGTTTCATTTCGGTCATTACGTTGGTTGGCAGTGGTGTGGAATGTGAGGTGAGGCTTGGAGATCAATGATGTGTTGGTTAGGTGGCAGCGTCCTGGTCCTTACATCCCGGGGATGAACTGTTTGGTGTGGTTCGCAGTGTCCCCAGTGGTGGCCTCCGTTGCTACACAACATGTGTGCGAGACTGACCAAATTAATCACCAAGGGGAGAAAAGAGTGATGTAATGGGGCCTATAAAAGCCCTCACTGCTTAAAGTCACAGCAGGGATCCTCTATTTGGCTCAGTGGTAACGTGCGCGTATATGACACGCGAGGGCCTGAGATCGAATCCTGGCCAAGACAATGTGATTAATTTAATAAGTTCAGATTCGGCCTTTACATCTGACTGGGGTAAAAGTATTTTTGTTTTTAATGCATCTAAAACTCAGTTCCTACATCTTTTGACCCGTCACAATCTACCAAGGGAATATCCCCTAATTTTTAACAGCATCTAACTCAATCCTGCATCATCTTTGAAGATACTTGGGGTTTCATTCTCTCGGGATTTAGCTTGGAAATATCATATTACCTTTCTTGTAAAATTTGCTTCAAAGAGATTAAGTATGCTAAGCCGACTCTGTGACTCCTTTACCCCTTTATAGTTGTTGACTTCAAACAAGGGTTTTATTTGCCCCTGTGTAGAGTACAACTCTCATGTTTGGGGAAGCTCCCCACATTCAGCTTCTCTCAACAAGGTGAAGTCAAAGGCTTTTAGTCACATTAACACTCCTCCTCTTACTGGCTCCCTTCAACCTTTGGTTCTTCGCCTCACTGTTGCATCTTTATCCCTTTTTATCGTTACGACAATGGTCACTGCTCCTCTGAACCGGCTGCTTGCATCCCTCCACTATATGGCGGGTGCGTAGCACTCACCTTGCAGCTAACTCTCATCCTCTTTCTGTCGCACTTTCTAATACAAGAGTTGACCGTAACTCCCAGCCTTTCATGTATGCTACACCTCAACTCTTGAATTGTCTTCTTCTGTTTGTATTTCCTACTGACTATGATCTCTAGTCTATCAAACGCAATGTGTCCAGGCATCTCGAAATGAATGCCTCTTTGAATCTGACCCTCTGCTATCTTCTTTTTTTTTTCTTCTTGAAGGGAGCAGTGTTCCGACCTTATCCTTTAGTTCATTATTCCCTGCATAAAACATAAAGATCGAAACAGATGCAGTCCGATGAAGGACTGGGGTTTATGGCACACAGAATATCAAATGAGGTTGTGCAAGTGTGTGTGTGTGTGTGTGTGTGTGTGTGTGTGTGTGTGTGTGTGTGTGTGTGTGTGTGTGTGTGTGTGTGTGTGTGTGTGTGTGTGTTTTATGTGTCCGACTCTGGGCATAGGCTTCGCAGCCTGCTATCAAGGGCCAGCAGTCCTCTTACATACCATATACCTCTACATGTCAAAAATTCTCGCGTTATATGTCTGAACTTAATACTACATGACATTGAACCTCTATGCTTTTGGTGAAGCATAGGATGAAGGAGGGGAATTACAGGTGTTCTGTAATTTCTTGATAGTGCCCTCATTTATTTATCGATGGTGTCTTCTTAAATTTCATGCTAGTGATTCACCAATTTCCTGCTTGTCCCCTGTTCAACTTTTTGCTAGGGCTCTCTTGAATTTCTTGCTAGTACCCTCTTAAATTTTTTGATAGAGCCCTCATAAAATTCTTCCTAGTGCCTTCATTATATTTTGTGCTAGTGACTTTATGAATTTGTTAGTAGTGCTCTGATATATTTCATTAGAGGGTCCTTTAAAATTTCTTACCACAGTCTACTGATATTTCGTGCCAGTGGCCTCATGAATTTCGTGTTAGTGTCCACATAAATTTCCGGCTACTGCTCACTAATATTTCTTGCTAGTGCCGATTTAAATTCTCGCTAGTGCCCTCTACTTTTTCTTGCGAGCTATCCCTTAAATTTCTTCCAGGTGCATCCTAAAATTTTATATAAGTGTGCTCTTGAATGCCAAGCTAATACACTAGAAAATTTCTTGCAAGAGTCCACTGAAATTTTTTGTTCATGCTTCCTGAAATTTCTCCTTTCCCTCTCTGATCACCGAAGGACGAGCATGGGATCGTGTGAGATCGTTCTGCTGTGTGACTACAAGCTCATCAAAGAGGCATTCCTTAAGGTCGAGTTCGCTAACAGACCAGATTGGAAGGCAATGCATTTTATGACTGATGGTCGCCCGGCTGGTGAGTAATGTAGGCTTAGTATGTTTATTCTGTTAATATTAGCCAGTGAGTGCGTTTTGTGTAACGTTAATTTCTTGCTTTATCTTCAGTATTACCTTTGAGAACAGTTTGTTTTGTGAGATCTGATAGTATGTGGTAATAATTTCAGATAATAATAAAAAGTGTGCCAAGAACCACTGTAAATCCTTAATGTTGCGCACAACCATGCCATAAAAATCACTCCCCAAAGATGTTTATTCAGTACGAACCATTTACCACTGCAAGAATTAAGAATTCAGTTTTACAAATACATTCTGAGTAAAGTTAATGCAGTAGTTCTGGAGCTGCACCCCAGGTACTGACAGCTCATCTGGCGGCAGCAAAACTATAATAAAACAACAAATACAAATGTACTTGATAGACGCGGGACCATCAGGGCCGTAATATGGACGTCTCTGAAGTCTACGGGAGTAACGCACAGTGCGTCCGATAAACATTTAGGGTGTGACTGACGGAACGGGCCGCTTCAGGAGATATTCCCGGAAAAAAATAAAATGCGTCGTGAAGGAGTTCATGGGATTATGCACGAAAAGTAGGGGAGAAAAATCATACTGAGGGTTCATGAATATTAGTCAGTCGTTTAGTAGATAGCTTAGCAAACAAGCAACTTTGTGTTGCTTCCAGAATTAAACAAATCCTTAGTCCCATTGTTCTATCTATAAGGCAAAATCAGTCGACGTATTCAGTGAAGGATTTCAGGAACCGTCTTGATAGAACTCCTAATAAAAGGCTTCTTGTGAAATTTAGGTCGGTGGCAATGTACTAAGCTGGATAGAAAACTGGCTTCAGAACGTCAACAAAGAGCTGTGCTTAATGTGATGGAGATGGTGAGTATTGGAAGTCAAGTGCCATAAGGTTTTGTTTGGGGTATCATTCTGTTTTTACTTTAGTAATGAAAGGTTTGTACTGTAAAATATACAAATTTGCTGATGATACTAAAATTAGAAGCGGAATAGATACTCTCTAACAGAGACAAAATTCAAAGATAAAATATAAACTGTTCAATTGTACTTAAATGTGGCAAATGGATTTTAATGCAGAAAAAAAAAGGAATCCTAAATACTGGAGGTAGAAGAAAAAAAGCTACATCGTGCATAATACGTACTCGAGAAGATAAACAAACGAAGAGCTTTAAAAAAACACATTCTCAGAAATCTCTTGAAGTCAAGTCTGTAGCACACAAAAGCAGAAAGGAAACACAGGCAGATCATCCGAATTCAAATAAGAGAATATCATCCTCACTTTGTACAAATCATTAGTACACCCATATCTTGAGTAGTGTTCTCAGACACTGCGAATGAATTAATGAATGAAAATTGACTTGGCGGCGCAACAGCAAGGGTCATATGCCGCCGAACACAAAAATATAAACAAAAAAGTCAGCATAATGTAAAATTCATAAAAAAAGGAGACATAGAACACTCCAAAACTGAAAGACAACTATAAGCTAAAAACACCATGAAGAGAATTATAAGAAAAACTTTAAAATATAATTTAAAACAAGTTGAGCACTATAGCTTCCTCAGTAGGCCAGCATGAGTTAAAAACGAGAAAGTGCCTCCCTTTGCAGTAAAAGCCTCCTCCCCAAGCACCAAGGAGAGAAGGTAGGACCCATCACCAGTCTGGTACCTTGAAAGGTACTGCTGACAAAGGTCTCCCAGACTGGGGCACTTAACAAGAATGTGCCGTACTGTCAAAGGAACTAGGCAGTCATCACAAAAGGGAGGGGGAGCCCTCTCCATTAAAAAACCATGGGCCAGCCTAGTGTGACCAATCCGCAGGCGAGTCAAGGCCGTCTCCCACTGACGGGACATTCCTACATACCCTCCATCACCCAGGTCCTGACGAATACTGCGAAGCTTGTTTGACCCAACGGCATCCCACCTCTTCTGCCAACAAGAACGCGCAGCCGCCATACTGGCTGCACGGAGATCCTCAAACGGGACTCGGTAATGAGGAGAGAATTGGCGTGATGCAGCAGCTTTCGCTAAGGAATCAGCTCGCTCATTGCCCACAACCCCCACATGGGCAGGGACCCAACACACCTTTACAGAGTACCCATGCCTATTCAACAAGCAGAGCCACTCCAGGATGGCCAAGACTAGGGGATGAGATGAGGAGGTAGAAGACAAAGCTTGCAAGGCACTGGCAGAGTCACTAAAAATGGTAAAAGAAGATGGAGGTAAACTAAAAATCAATTCAACTCCAACTAAAATAGCAGTAAGTTCAGCAGTAAAAATAGATGTGGAAGCAGGGAGACTTCCGCCACAGCTAAAATCATTAAGAATGACGCCAAACCCTGTCCCAGAATGGGATTTGGACCCATCTGTGTACACAGGGATCGAGTCACTGTGGGTAGTGGCATGTTCCAAAAAATAAGAGAGGGCCGCCTGTGAGGAAAGGGAGGTCTTTCTCTCGGGGAAGTAAACACACGGTTGAACCTCTGGAAGAAGCCATGGAGGCACTCGGGAAACACGCACTGGGCAAACAGGGGAGGGGGGAATACACAACTCCTCCATGGCAGCTCTTACTCTGTACCCAATTGGGTGGGGATGGTGAGGGTGGGTGTTGTAAAAGTGGTGAAGAGTAATCTCAGAGACAGCCCTACTACAAAGGGAGTTGGGAAGAGGGTGGAGGCGGCGCCAACACCGCACTAATAAGGACTGTCTACGGATATCCAATGGTGGCTCATTTGCATCAACCAGCAGACTAGGTATCGGTGACGAGCGGAAAGCCCCAGTAGACAGACGGACCCCAGCATGATGGACTGAATTTAATGGGCGCAGCCGTGCCTCTGAAGCAGACGAGTACACCTTACACCCATAGTCTAGTTTGCTCCTCAATAAGGTACGGTAAAGGTGTAGCAGGGTAGTTCTGTCGGCGCCCCATGACAGATGGGACAAGGTCCGTAGAAGAGAAAGGGCTCGATGACATGACTGACGTAAAGAGCGGATATGAGGGACCCATGTCAACCTCCTATCGAAAATAAGTCCAAGAAACCTTGCCTCATCTACAACTCGCACTCTCTGGCCGTACAATTGGAGGTCTGGGTCTAGATGTATACCTTTCAAATGACAGAAATGTAAGGCCACTGTTTTAGTTGGTGGAAAACGGAATCCATGCATGGTAGCCCAGTGTGAGTCCCTGTCCAGAGCAAGCCGCATTCTGCGCTCTGCCACAGCCATTCGGGAAGCAGCAAACCATAATGTTAAATCATCAACATATAGAGAAGCAGATACTCCTTCTGGAACTGATGCTGCAATATCATTCAACACAATTGCAAACCGAGTCGCACTAAGGACACTCCCTTGAGGCACCCCTTCCTCCTGAAGGTACGAAGGAGACAAGGTGGTACCAACTCGAACCAGGAATTTACGATCACGAAGAAAACCGATTAGAAACAAGGGCAGTCTTCCACGTAATCCTATAGAATGTAGTTCCTTGTACATCCCAAATCTCCATGTTGTGTCGAATGCCTTTTCCAAGTCAAAGAAAACGCATACTTGGTGCTGCTTCCTAGCAAAGGCAGCACAAACTGCTGCCTCAAGACGTACCAGCGCATCAGTTGTTGAGCGATACTTTCTAAAGCCAGACTGACGATTAGAAAGAGACTCATTCCTTTCGAGGAAATATATATAAGGCAAGTATTAATCATTTTTTCAAACAGTTTGCGCATAGAGGACGTCAAAGCAATCGGTCTATATTCAAGAGGACTGTACCCTGCTTTCCCTGGCTTTTGGAATGGCAATACAATAGCTTCACGCCAAGAGGTGGGTAAAGAAGAGTTCCTCCAAATTCTATTAAAAATGTTGAGGAGAGAACACAGTGCATAATCATCCAAGTGCTGAAGCATCACATATGGTATGTCATCCGGTCCTGGAGATGTGTCATGACAAAGGGAAAGGGCAAACTGTAGCTCGCGAGAAGAGAAATGGAGATTGTACGTTTCCCTATTCTCCGAACAGAAGTCCAGCACCTTAGCTTCCTCCAACTCTCTGTGTCTACTAAACGCTGAAGTGACAGCGTCCCTATGAGAGACTGCTGCAAATGCAGATGCCATAATATCAGCCACAATCACGGTGTCACCGACAGGAGTGCCATTAACCTTCAACACAGGGGATTTAGTTGGAGTAAAATTTCCCGAAATTTTTCTGACCCTCTTCCACACCTGAGACACTTGTGTCCTAGAGTTAATTGAGGAAACATATGCTTTCCAAGATTCCCGCCTAACATCCTTGAGCACCTGACGAGCCTTAGCTCTTGCCCTCCTGAACTGAATAAGATTATGCTCAGTTCTGTATCTTCGATAGCGGGAAAAAGCTATCTTCTTAGCCCGTATGGCAACCCTGCATTCCTCATTCCACCAGGGGAGAGGTCGAGAGCGATACATGCCAGAGGTTTTTGGGATAGCCTGAAGGGCAGCAGAATGCAAAGTGGAGGTGAAAAAGGAAACGGCTTCATCTATAGTTGGAAATTCCTCTGCAGATAAATCAAAAGATGCCAAAGCAGAGAATAGTGACCAGTCCGCCTTATCTAACTTCCACCTCGGTAAGAGGGAACAGGGACCAGATGCCAATGGTGTAAGGAGGACAGGGAAGTGGTCACTCCCATGCAAGCTCTCCATAACCTCCCAGGTGAAATCCAGGATGCAGTCGGGTGAGCAAACGGAGAGGTCGATGGCAGTAAAGGAACTTGTTTGGGGATGAAAATGTGTAAAGGCCCCAGTGTTAATTAATGCAAGGTCTCCAGTCTCCAGTAGTGATCCCATCAAATCTCCACGTTGGTTAGTAAGGCAATCACCCCACATCGGATGGCGACAATTAAAGTCCCCCAAGAGTAGAAAGGGTGAAGATAACTGACGAATAAGGAGTTTGAGCTCGTCCCTGCTGACTGTTGCGTTGGGTGGTAAATATATGGAACATACTGTATAATAACGGCAAAGGAAAACTCAAGCAGCAATAACCTGTAGAGGCGTAGTAAGACTCAGGCGGATGAAAGGGGTGTCATTGCGTAGGAGGATGGCTACACCACCACTACGTCCCTCTCCAGGAAGAGGAACTGAACAACATCGTAACCAGGAGGACTGGAGGGAGAAGAATCTCCAACCATTGTCTCCTGAAGGCAAACACACACAGGGGAATACCTTGCCAGAAGCCAACGGAGTTTCTCCCAATTGGCACATAGGCCACGACAGTTCCATTGGCTAATAGTAGCCAATGATACTATTAAAAAGTGATGTAAAAGCATAAAAACACATGAAAGAACTAAAAAGATGAAGGAATATGGAGGAACTATTTTCAGAGAAGTAAGGGTCACTTAGTGGAAATTACTGAGCAACCCTGGGAGACAGCCTTCTTAGGAGGGCGGGCACGTCCACTAGGGGGCAATTCACGGGCAGCACTGTGAACAGTGCGATGACCTGGGCCCTGTGAAGTGGTAGAAGACTTCACTGTTACTCGACGATGCCCAGTAGATGAGGAATTCTTATTCACACCTCTGTCCGATGCCCCCAACGACCCAGGGGGGCAAGTAGTGGGGGTTGGTGTCCTGACCTCCAAGCTTGGAGGGGGCAGGACTGAATCCTCAGAGGCAACCGGAGGAGAATTTTCCGATGCTCCCGAGGAGGAGGCGCCAGACTCAACTGACGCCTGAGGAGCCCTCCGTGACCCAGAGGCGGGGTCTGAGGGCTGGCACACGGAACGACTAACATTAGATGGAGAGGACTCTATGAGTGATACGCTTGGGGGATCTTCTGTACTCAAAGACTCAGAGAAACCACGATGGCGTTTAGAGGTAGGAAAGTGCACATCATTATTACTGGTGGACCGAGGTGGAGAGGCTGAGACCTGGCCTGCAGGGGCTACCATCTCGAGAAGGAAGATTCCTGATTCATAGGCACCAAATCAGTGGATGCAGACACTGTGAGTGGAACATAAAACTGCTGTTGGGAAGTACGTCGTGGACGTTTATTGCGGGACAAAATTGAAGCATAGGAAGCCCCATTACTGAAAACTGATGTCATGGCTCTACTCCTGGCCTCGGCAAAGCTCACCTTATCCCGATCACGGATGAGAAGGATCTCCTTTTCCAACCTAAACCGGGCACAACAAACAGGCCCAGGGCAGTCCTGACCTGCATGTGTAGAGCCACCACAATTGACACACACAGCCGGGAGGCCCTGTTGCAAACGACGGCAGACACGGCCAACATGCTCATACATTTGACAATGGTAGTAACGTCGTGGATTCGGGACAAAGGATTTGACCTTAAGGGAGAGCCAAGCAACTTTGATGGAGGAAGGGAGAACAGTGCAGTCAAAAGTTAACAACAAGGATGGGGTCGGAGTGAGAATTCCAACTATTTTCTTTTGGAATCTCTCCACTTTAACTATCTTGTGGACCTTCAGTTCTTCGAGCAGCTTCTCTTCCGAGTATCGAAGCAAGTCTCGGGAAAACACAACCCCACGACATTGATTAAAGGTCGCACGAGGGACACAATCGAACTTTGCACTAGGCTCTTTACATTTGTTAGCGAGACAGGAACCCTCCTCAGGTGACGCAACCTCTACTAGAAGGCTGCCATCCCCCTGGGCAGACATCTTTGGCTCCCTCCCACAAGTAGCCACGATCTCTCAATGTACATAAAAAATGTCGAGGTTAGAGATTGGTTGTCCCTCTATCGTCCGGATGGCATAATACTTTACGAAATCTGTTCTTTCCAAAATTCCTGGAAGGATCTCATGAGTAGCTCCAGGGGACTTCTCCAACTTGCTATGTCCTCTATATTTGGCCTTACCCTTGTTCCTAGAGCCAGAACCAGGCTGGTAAGGTTCCAGGGTGGCCAAAAGAGGAGCAGGACAGAGAGGCACGGGGGCCTCGCCCGAGGAAAAGTCGTGAGAGGAGCCAGGGACGGGTGCCGTGTCGTCAGGAATAAAGGAGTTGGAGGTCTATGGTAATGTCATATGTAATTCTAAAAACTTCATTCCCCCACCCCTCCACCCACCATGGAGCCCAACAAGGGGAGGTCGTATGCCAGGGACAACACCACTGGCGACCCCAGAGGTAGCGGGAGAGTATACGCGGGTAACCACCGGGGAACCTGGGCAAGGGTGACTCCAGGATGGTAGGAGCCACCAGGCTCCCCAGTGCCCACTTGACCCTAGCCAACGCATGACCAGCCGATTGACCTGGTCGGGCCCAACCAGGCCATCCGTCTAGCCAGAATAAGGGACCAAAGAGGTGTATTGTTAGCTGCAGGTCACACCGTACAGCATCGCTCAACCTCCAGGACTCCCGTCTCCCAGCATTACGGGATGCCACGCACGGCAAACACGTGGGGAGGCGACAGTCCCGCCCTAGATGGCAAACGGGCTGGAACTAACATCACCAGCAGGCCTCCTCCACTAGTGATGTAGGGGGTGCTTGGTCCACGATGGCAACAAATGCCGAACCCTACAAAGGTAGGCAAGCCCCCAAAGTAGGTGGCACCGCCAACCACGCTTCAAGCCCCGCCACCACGTCAAGGTGACCCCCTGCAGATACTGGGAAAGAAGTGAGTGCAACGAACAGTGACAAAAAATGATGCCCATGTAAAAAGCATCTGAGGAACGTTCAGAAGAGGTAAGCCTGTTTAACTTGACAAAGCTCAGATTACGACGCGATTTGACTCAGTCATACAATATTTATAAAAGATATAATGAGCTGATGATCGATAGGTATTTCACAGTAAACCGTTCGAATTTCGTTAGAGGCAATGGCATTGAAAGTATTGGCAGACACTTCCAGTTAGGTGATGTAAGGTTTCTCCTTTAACAGAGGTGTCAAAAATGTAACATAGTGTCTAATAATATAACAGACTGTGATACAGTCATAACATCTGAAAGTCGCTTGGATAAGTATCTAGTTTCTAATCGTAGCTAACCACGTTCATAACTGAACGTAGCTAACCACGTTCATAACTGAACGTAGCTAACCACGTTCATAACTGAACGTAGCTAACCACGTTCATAACTGAACCATGAGAAAGGACAACACAGGGACAGTATAATATTAAGAAGTTGATAGCGTTTATTCATTTTAGATTAAGTGAGCGGAAATTATAGGTTACAATTCACTCTTTCCTATGAAAACCGTCATAATTATTTCTACACTGTATGGCGATTCTTCTCACGTTTTTCAATCCGGCTTCGGGTGGAGGGTTTGGTTCGAGGTAGGGGGAGCCTTTATGCATTTCTCTTCTTGCCTTTGACTCACACAAACATTGAACGACCTCGAAATGACCAATAACTCAGCAGCTGTTTGCCATATTTTGTACAACTTTGTACTTATTCCGATGCCTTGCACCCCCGTCGAACTCTACCCCCCTCCCCCCCGAGAGGAAATGGGCAGGCTGGAATGCTTCCCTGTTAACCTGCACAGTACTTTATATCCTCGTCCTGATAAACCTGATATTGCTACAACAACAGCAATAACAACAAGCTTTTGTTTCTATCTCAGCAGCGCCTCTTTTTCCTCCTCTCTCTCTCTTACTGTATACAGTATAAATACATTATGTAGATAGAAAGAATCTATATCTATATCTATCTATTATCTATCTGGCTATCTATCTATCTATCCATCTATCTATCTATCTATCTATCTATCTATCTAGATAGATAGATAGATATCTTTTGTCTACAGGGGCCTCTACACTGAGTGACAAGCCAAATGGTTTCCTGTACACCAGGAAACCATTTACTACACTGGGTGATAACCATATAACGAAATTATGGCACCTGGTGGTTTAGTGAGTAATTAAGGCGCTCCAATTGGTTTGAACCGGTGCAGTTTTATATCTAAGGGGTGGATGGGGTTTATTGCTCACGTAACGCCACTCAGGGATGAGTGAGGCTGGTCACTCTAATCTTATATGTCAGGACCAACTTTCCTAGCCCCGGGCTCCTACGCTACTCATGGGGCAACATATATCTACATACATACACACACACACACACACACACACACACACATATANTATATATATATATATATATATATAGATAAATAGATAGATAGATAGATAGAGAGAAAGATATCTTTTGTCTACAGGGGCCTCTACACTGAGTGACAAGCCTGGTGTACAGGAAACCATTTACTACACTGGGTGATACCCATATAACCAAATTATGGCACCTGGTGGTGTAGTGAGTAATTAAGGAGCTCCAATCGGATTGAACCGGTGCAGTTTTATATCTAAGGGGTGGTTGGGGTTTATTGCTCACGTAATGCCACTCAGGGATGAGTGAGGCTGGTCACTCTAATCTTATATGTCAGGAC
>JAGKTI010017468.1:8355-18492 GCA_018397915.1 Birgus latro
TTCATCTATTTATCGATCGATCCATCTTTTATTTCTATATCTAACCATCTGCCTATCTTTGTCTATCCACCTATCTATCTGTCTGAAATCTACTTGTAACGTTTATAACCCAATCCCAGAGTTTTTGAAAGGGTGGCTGTGAGAAGAGCAACACTAGCACACTTAAACTATTAAAAAAGTATTCAATAAAACGTTTACACACTGGGCGACCTTGTTCCGGCTATTTTTTATCGTCCTATTGCCTCTTATGATCACTGTATTAATATCTGTGCATAAACGTTCAAATTAATATTCTTCAATGATCTTGTTATCCTACATATGAGGAGGCTGTATTGCTGTGCTGTATTTTTTGTCGTTTATATGTAAGAATTTTTAAGGAAATGAGACTGGCGACACTGGCGCACACGCAAGCATGCCGCATACGCACACGAACACGCACGACACACGCATGCAAACACGAACACACTCAACACGCTTGCACACACGAATACACACCACACCACACACACACACACACACATACACACACACACGAACACGCACAAAACACACATGCACAGAACACATAACACTCACGCATGCACACACGAACACGCACACAACACACATGCACACACGAACACTCACAACATACAAAAGTTTTGTGTGTGTGTGTGTGTGTGTGTGTGTGTGTGTGTATGTGTGTGTGTGTGTGTGAACAGTTATATGAACTTTAGTAAAGTTTTTTGGACAAATATTAACGACTAGACAAAATGTATCTATTTTTTTCTGTGAAATTGCAAGAAAAACAATAATTTTATGTTGAGATGTGTATATCTGAAGCTGAGTTAATATCCACATTTACTTTCACAATACTAGAAACTGCCAACTTATGGTTTTCGAGGAAAGTCAATTTTAATTTACTTAGGCTACCCCTAAATTTGGTCGGTTTTTGTGTCTGTATAGCTTAAAAGAAAACAGATACTCTGAACCAGTAACGTAATTATTTCTGCTCCACCTCAAGCGTAAACGATGTTGTAGTTGTTCAGTGCCCTAAGATCCCAAGGTTGTGCAGTCATTCAAGCGCTGAGGTTAGTGACACTGTAATTAAAACTTGGTGAGGCTCAAACTGCGTAACGTGAGCCTAATTTACCCCCTACGCGGCCACACCCAGCGGGGCCAATCAAGTGAGTGGTTCCTTCCCTGCTTTAATCACCGGTATCCACTACACAATAAAGTCTCCCCGGTTAATTTGCATGGGCTACTGCAGTACGCTAAATGGCCTAAACTTGGCTGGCCCCTTCACCACGAGCTCATGACCGCTACCGTAACAGTTTTATACTTGGATCTGGAAAGCCACTGCAATCACAAGGTGTCATTGTTACTTTATTCTTTTTACCACCAGACGGTTTTACGTCGAACTGGAAAGACCTGATAAGACCTTCATTGGTTGTAGTAGAGGTCTTCCCTAGTGTGAATAAAAATGTCTGAAGGTGATCTGTGTAAAATGTAAAGTAGAAAAGTAGCCTATGTAGTAAAGGAGTTAGCTTGTAAGTGCACGGGTAAGAGTGAGATAAATTTACTTCTGCAGTACCACGAGAACGTCTCATAGTTTATTACTGCTATCACCGGGCAATTTTATTATATTAAGGAGAATCGTTCTGAGCTGGTGTCTGAGTAATATCGTTTCGTATTAGCAATCCCTTCACTACCCTCTCTAGTTATCTGAAATCGTCTTGTACCAACATCCCCTGCATTACCAGGGTACTCTCCTAAGCTGAATGAAATCGTCCGGTATCAGCAAGAATTAAAAACAAATGACATCCTCAAGCTGAAGGGATTAAGCCCATCCTTGTTTACGAGTCACCGAACGCCGATTAGTATCACTCAGAATTCCGCTACGGATTTTTAATTACGGCTTATACAGTGGAGTTTCATAATGGAGGGCCAACTTAACTCACTAGAGGCTTATGTAGAATTTATCACAGCAGTTTTTTATCGCTGTCTACTAACTTGAGATAATCCAGCTAATAACTATCATACGAGAACTATTAACTCAAGTAAATATTTAAACTACTTTCATTTTCACAGTCGTCGTCCTACACTGCGCATTTTATTCATTACTTTCACCGTATTCATAGCCATTACTGATTTCCTTTATGCATCTATACTTACTATACATTTACTCATTCAAAAGTCGTATTATACAGTTAATTAATTCATCTCCTCACATTCACGGCCTGAAATTACTTCACTAACTCATCCATACTCATCGCTGACCCTTGCATCGTACTCACAGTATTATAAGTCAAGGTTAAAATAAATCAATACGTGTACTTTTTCTATATACTCCCTTATTTCATTCCCTTCAACCAAAGGATTGATTTTCTGTTATTCTCCACATCTAACGACGATTTCATTCAGTTTGAGAGACTCCTATAGAACTGGAGGAGATTCGTGAAGCCTCCACCGCCCCCCCCCCCCCTCACGACTAGAGGGCTGTACTAAGCTGCATAAAATCGTTTGGTGGTTGCATGATTATCCTAGAATATTGCGTCCCACCCACGTACCCACCTCGACACCCACACTGCACCCACCATTTCCTACCCAAATACCCACCCTACCACCTACACCACACCCACTGATTCCCATACACATATCGACCTCAATACCCTCACTACATCTATGGATTCCCACCCACATATCCACATACCCACACTACAACCACTGATTCCCACACATGCAGTATGTCCATCCTAACACCCTCACAACATCCATTGTTTCCCACCCACATGCTCATCCTGACACTCACACTACATCCGTTGACACCCACCCACATACCCACCCCAACATCCACACTACACCCACTGATTCCCACCCATATGCCCATCCTAACACCCTCACTGCACCCATTGGTTCCCACCCACACACCCACCCCAGCACCCACACTACACGTTGATCCCCACCCACTTACCCACCTCAATACCCACACTACGCCTATTGATTTCTGTTCACAAACCCACCCTAACACCCATAAGCAGCGTAATTCATCAACGTACCCCCCTTCAACACCCACACACAGCACCAACTCCATCAGCACCAGGATAACATCAGATGCTTTTACTAATTTTATGAGAGACCCCTTGCAGTGATAAGATTAACTAATTCTCACTGACACATCCATAAGGCCACGTACAATACATGTGACACACACACACACACACACACACACACACATACACACACACACACACACACACAGTCCCAATCCACTAACACTCACCTACAATTCCACGCACAATCCCACTCGCATTCTCGCCCAGTCACTGCCTGTCCAACCGTATCCACTCACAACTCCACCCACCCACACAACCCCATCTACCTACAACCCCATTCACCCACAACCCCACACACTAACCCCCACTTCATCCCACAGGCGGCCGGACAGACACCCCTCCACATATCAGCCGAAGAGGGAGACGAACACACAGTCAAATACTTCTTTGGTGTTCACGCCAACCCAAACATAATGGACAAGTTCGGTGAGTGTTAATATGGCAGGTTTGGTGAGTATAAGAAGCTTGGTAAGTGTTGATTAAGCAGGCATGGTGAGTGCAACAAATTCTGTGGTATTGATAAAGCTGGTTTAGTGAGTGAAATTGGTGGTTATAACCATAAAGTGCGCTTTGTGAGTTAGCGACTAGCGAGCGACCGTTTGTATATACGTCTATCGTTATTCATCTTAATATAAACTTTCAACATTTCTGTTGAGGTAGTTCAACAATAACAAAGAATAACTGAGCTATAATATTTACTTTCACACCTTTTCTCTATCTCACACACACCCTTGCTGAGTTCACCCCCTAAACAGAAAAACGGTTCATGTAAAATTATGAGTTTAATACCCGATATTTAATTGTTAGAATTCTTAAAAGAAAACATAGTGTTATAACAGGAAATCTTTTTTTAAACGATTTCATAGGAGAGCATGTCAACTGAGGTCCTCGGTACATTCCCTTCGAAAGCTGGGATTCCAAGGGGTTTCTTTGGTCTCATGAGTAAATATATAGCTAAATACAAAATTTATTGAATGTATCTACTAACTGCTGAAAGAATCTCTTCCCCATCTCACACAAAAAGTTATTAGCCTCTGAAAACCATCGCGGTCAGGCCGTGTCGTATAGGTCGGGCCGGGTCGTGTTGGGCAGCTCATTTCTCAGCTGAACGTAGAGTAAATATCGCTTCGCTACGCTTGCTCGATTAGCTGGCTGCGCTCGCCCGTTCGTAACAAGATTAGTGCGTCTTTGTTTAAGGTTTGGTGAGTCCGTGAAGTGAGTTCAGTGCGTTAATAAGCCTGGTGAGTGTTGATGTAGCAGGTCTGGTGAATGTAACATGTTCGGTGAATATAACGTTATAGTTTCAGAGAGTGCAGTTTAGTCATAGCAAGTTCGTTGAGTGATCAGTGCCTCCACCACTGTCACGGTCACTACAGGATGCTGATGAATCTCTAAAAGTTATGGAATTAGTAGCGTGCAAAACTTGAAACCCAATGAGACTGAGTGACGTTTCTTTTTAGTTTACTTTTTTCTGCTGGTAGACAACAATATTTGCCTTAAGAAAGGCCTCTCGTACTGAAGGGTTTTATCAGGTGTATATATATATATATATATATATATATATATATATATATATACTGTATATATATATAAAACCCTTTGATTTCTAAAACTCTCCCCTAAACTGACTGAATTCTTCTGAATATACCAAAAATAAAATAAAATATATGTAACCTTAGAGCTTTATGCGTCCGACAATACAGAGCGGAGTCAGCAGCAATATGGAGGTCAGACACGTCTTCGCCGGACGCTTAAATTTTATCGCAAAAGTTTCAGGATTTGTCCCCCCATCGCAACTTTCATGTTAAACATACATAATCTTTTGACACATGTATTATATTTAGTTGCTTTAATGACTGGTTAACCTTTCCAGCATAAACATTTTTTTTAATGTTCTGTAAATCTACCGACTATTTTATTTAGCCAATAGAAGACCTCCCATAATGGAGGACTCAAAAGTTTAAGGACTAGTCATGTGAAAGATGTAATTTGCTAAGTGGTTTTAATGACTAGTTGTTTCCTTGTGTAGTATTTACGGAGGCGTTAGGTACAATCTTTTTCTTTTTGCATTCGAAATATGTGACAGCGCAGAGCTCAGGGTTAGTAGGCCAGCTGGAATATACATATGAAAAAGTGAATTTGTTTTAAAAACATAATGTTATAACTAGTAATTTACAACAGAGACTTTAGCGGTGTACTGGAGCTTTGTGTTGAACTAGAAATAATTCTTTGCTGAATATAGCAGAAAGGGCAAATATTTACTTGTAGACTCTCATTGGTATTTTATTAAAATATTATATACATATTTTACTGACATTATCAGAATTATTTCGACCTTCATTTCCATTACAGTACTACTTAAAATTAGTGAAGGAAATGTCATAGAGGAAATACTACCTACTACATGAAAAAAATGAATAAGTCCACAAGTAAAATAATACCACAGATAGTTTTTCCTGCAGTTACATTTTATCCTCTTTACCCTCCCCTTCCTTGTCCTCGTGCTCAGCTCCTCGCCGACGCTCACTAACGCTCCCCTACCCTCTCAAATCCCCCGACCCCTTACCCCCACCCTTTCCTCGCCTCCCCCTCAATTCCCCTGCCCCTCTTCCCCTGCCTCCCCCCCACCACACCACCCCTCCCCAGCCTTTACTCTACCCCTTGCAGCCACCAGCTCCCCTGCCACTAACTCGTCCCCCTCCCCGCCCACTAATTCTCTCCCCCTTCCTCCTCTCCCCTCCCATGCCAGACCGCACCCCCATCCACGTGGCGGCAGAGCACGGGTTCACTACTGTCGTAGACCTCCTGGCGGAGAAGTTCAAGGCCAACGTAATGGACCGCACCAAAGACGGCTCCACGCTGGTCCACATCGCCTCGCTGCACGGTCACCCCGACACGGTCATGGCCTTCCTTAGAAAAGGTTGGTGGTGGTGACACTAATATATTCACAGTTTAAATAGCTGGGTACAGTTTTTCCACACTCTAGGACACCTTCACTAAACTGTATTAAGCCGACTGAACGCAAAAAAAAATTCTTCTTCCAGTTGGAAATTTTCCCGAAACTTACTAACCTAGATTTAATAAAGTTACCGCAGCCTTACGTTGAAATATTATGTAATTTGTTGTACATGATAAAATATATCGTCTTTCATGAAGGTCGTAATTTGTTTTTGGTTATTTTTTCATGGTTATATTTTTATTTACACTGGAAACAACTGTTTGTATTAATGACCATGCAGGATCTTGGCTTTGGCAATGCTTTAAATGACTTTCTTTGCAAGATATAACTTGCATGCTTTCAGTTTTGGATCCCCATTTTCTCCATAAGGAACATGCGCATACATCACACGCACATACACGGGCAAGCCCGGACGCGCGCGCGCACACACACACATACACACAAAACCCGCTCTCTCTCTCTCTCTCTCTCTCTCTCTCTCTCTCTCTCTCTCTCTCTCTCTCTCTCTCTCTCTCTCTCTCTCTCTCCTTAACATATTGGTATAGCAGAGCTGAATCGCATATCCTCCCCTCAGGTGTTCCTCTGCACATGCCCAACAAGATGGGTGCTCGCTGCATCCACACAGCAGCACAGCGAGGCCACGTAGGAGTCGTGAACGCCATCCTGCACAAGGGCGAGCATGTCGACGTTACCACCAACGTAAGTCACCCCGGCATTACATGATCGAAAAGCCTCCATTCATCTTTTGGGGAACGAACCTTTGAAAGGCTCTTACTCAGAATGGGGCGATCTAACCATTAGACCACCTATCGCTTTCCTCGTGCACGGGAGAAAAAAAAAATAACTATGTCCTCCTAATGTACGCACTTCAAGCTGATCAAGGCAACCCAATGTAATGCTTGAAGTTTTTCATTTTTCATATGATTCATCCCACCTATTTTACTTGTACAGTAAACAATGAAGATTCAGGTACATATAATCTAACTACAGTATGTAGATCATTCCTAGACGGCACAACCTACTGCTTGATTAATTTTTCATAGAAATCAAAAATGAAAAATAATTCCTCGATTATGGAAACTGGACTGGTTGTTAAAAAAAAATGCTTCTTGCATATTCACATTATAATAGTGATCTAACTTTGTGAGCTGACAGTTTATTACATATTTATAGGCAGACGGCTTCTTGAGTAAGTCGTTTAGTATCAGTACCTCCTCGAACTGTACAACGACCTCTTCCCACACTTTTATGCTCCAAGCACCTTCTTCACCTTTTTCACAACTGCCGCATTATTCCCTATTCTTACCCATTTTATTACCCTATTTGCCTCATTTCCACAATAACCTCCTCATCCATCTCCTTCTTGGAAATTTCTTCTTAACACATCAACAGCTGCCTCCTCCATACACCAAAGGCGTTCTTGACCCACCCAGTTCTCCACAATTACCTTCTCACCCTAAACACAACTCCTCCAATCTTACAACATTCTCCTTACTCCAAATTCCTCCTTGACTCACTCACCCCTTCCAAGCTGTCTCCTCCTTACTCTAGCCGCCTTCTTGACCTACCTACCCTTCCGAACTACCTGTCAACCCTTTCCAACCCACCTAGGAACTACCTATTAACCCCCTTCCAACCCCCCAGGACGGTTTCTCCGCCTTGCACATCGCGGTGAAGTCGGGGAAGCCAGCCATGGTAGAGGCCTTGTTGGGACACGGCGCAAACCTCACCATGCAGGGTATGTTTTGCAATTTTTCACAGTAACAGCATTACTTACCATACGAACTGTTCCATCAACAACAAAAAAACATACAAAAACAAAAAATAAAACACACGCAATAAAAAAAAACGAAACAAAGCACACACACACACACACCACCTGAGTTTATTACTCGAAATTCCCAAAATTCAAGAGATAAATTATGTAGGTACCTGAATTACCGCGGCGCTAATACAACTAATTGACAGGAATACCCATTATAACAGAATATTAGCGAAAGCATCACACAGCACCATTATTAAACCCACTAACTAGGATACGTTTTTTGTTTCCATTCTGCAGTGTATTTCGTTGCGTTTTGGAGAAATTTTCGGAGTAGAAGGGTAAGTATTTTGCCTTCTTTAACGTCTTGAATACGGTTGCTTATTTTCGTAGTTTATTTTTTTGAAGATTTTGTTCATCCTATGGGAGTCCTATTCTAGCAAAGGGGCTAATGAGAGCTTTATCTGCGTTTCCCGCTTGAAAACGTTTCTCATCAAAGCACAATCGCCTAGTGGCATCAAGAATATACATCTAAGAGACATACATGTGCAAGCAAATGCACGATGTATCTCAAATTTCGCTTCGTATATGTAAACAACTGTGTTTGTAATTTGCAACTTACAAGAAAAGATTTATAGGCAACAAACAGACTTGAGGGGAAGTTCAAAACGAACTCGCCCCGTATTGAAACCATTATGCTGCGTGATTTTTTTTTTTTTTTTCACGGCTGTGCTGTAAAATATGTTTAAAAGTTTGAATGAGAATTTTAGAAGTGTGTTTTAGAATACCAGACTCAAGTACTTGTATAGCCATTTTCATTTCATTCGGCCCAGCAATACAAACAAGAGGCGAGGGAACTAGTGTTGCTAAGAAAAACAAGAGCAACACCAAGAAGAAACACTGGTATATATAACTGTCACTGAACTGAACAGGTTAAACTCATTTTCCCTACATTCTGTCTTTAATATTTCCAGGCGGTGTTGCAAGGGAGTCAGCACTTCACTTGGCCGCTCGTGTGAAGGACGGTGAGAAGTGCGCCGAGATGCTACTCAAGTCAGGGGCCGATGCTAACCTGCCCAAGGACGACGGTCAGACGCCCCTCCACCTCGCCGCACACCACGGCAACCTCAAGACGCTCAAGATGCTGCTCGAGGACGAGAACGCTAAGCCCCTCATACAGTCTAAGGTACAGTAGCGGGCAAAACGTTAAACTAATATCCTGCTGTTATACATATCAACCTCTTCTATTCCTGTACACTTTTTCTACTTATACCCTGATGATATACATATCAGCCTCTTCAATAAACATATACATTTCCGCTGCCCATGTCCTGCTGTTATACATATCAACTTCTTCTATTCCTATACACTTCCTCTATCCATATCCTGCTGTTATTCGCATCAACCTCTTCAATAAACCTATACCTTTCCTCTACCCATATCCTACTGTTATATTGTACGTAACTTCTTCTGTTCCTATACAATTCCTCTTAATTATAATCACCTCACAGTACAATCACAGACACAACTATCTTCCCAGTTCCGTCTAAAGAAAATTTACACCTAGCCAAATACAATGAAAGCTGTATCTCTACTACTGCGTATATCAAATGGTTCGATTTTTTCGCTATATATTCGTCAAACTTTGGGAAGATACTTGTGCTTTTTATTGTACACACTGGCAGCTTCAAGACACTCAAGTAGCAACCAGAGTACGGCAGTCTAAGGTAATATCGAAGGCAAATCTTTCGCTTTACTAATATCCTGTCTTATTCATACCTACCACTTACATCCCATTTTTTCTACGTAGTGTACATCCTCCTTCCAGAGGACAAAAGCCCTAGCCTCTTCTCCAGACCAAGTTGCTGTCGCAGGCATCAGCTCCCCCTTCTCATTATGGAAACTTAAAGCTTGTGATTTGCAAACGCTCGTTGGCCCTAAACATTACTGGGACATCCACACACACACAGATCATAAGAGGTTTCAGTATTCACAGTGGCTGAATGGATGCAAGTGCATTACTGTGGGGAATGTTGTCCAGTATGTTGAAGGATTAAATGGCTAACAGGGAACGAGGAGTGAACAACTGATGGAAATACAAGCATGGGCATGGACAGCAGTGATAGGGAGACTCGCAAACCTCCGCTGTAACACTGATAATTCTCTCCTAACTTGACAGAGCGGGGAGACGTCTCTTCACCTGGCCTGCATGTCGTGTCAACTGGAGGCGGCCAAGATGCTGATAGACCACGTGAAGAGGAGGAACGGACAAGAGGCGGTGTCCAAGCTTGTCAACGCAAAAGTGAGAGACAAGACATAAT
>JAGKTI010017469.1:0-18490 GCA_018397915.1 Birgus latro
ATCACTTCCCCCCTCTGACTTCCTCTTGACTGACATGAAAATTTCTTCAGCTGATGTGTTTTCTGCCATCACTGGCCTCAGTACTAAAAAGGCATATGGTCCTGATGGAGTCCCTCCTGTTGTCCTCAAAAACTGTGCTTCTGTGCTTACACCCTGCCTAGGTAAACTCTTTCGCCTTTGTCTCTCAACTTGTACCTTTCCTTCTTGCTGCAAGTTTGCTCTCATTCAGCCAGTCCCAAGGAAGGGTGACCATTCCCAACCCTCTAACTATCGTCCAATTGCTTTAACATCCTGTGTATCTAAAGTTTTCGAGTCAATTCTTAACAGAAAAATTTTAAAACACCTTTCCTGTCACAACCTTCTTTCTGATCGTCAGTATGGGTTCCGTCAGGGACGCTCCACTGGCGATCTTCTTAACCTACCTTTCAGACTCTTGGTCATGCTCCTTTCGGAAATTTGGCGAAAGCTTTGTCATTGCACTTGACATCTCAAAGGCTTTCGATCGAGTCTGGCATAAATCTTTAATTTCCAAACTGCCCTTCTACGGTTTCTATCCTTCTATCTGTGCCTTCATCTCTAGCTTCCTTTCTGGTCGTTCTATAGCCGCTGTTGTAGACGGCCGTCGTTCCTCTCCTAGACCTATCAACAGTGGTGTTCCTCAGTGTTCTGTCCTATCAACTACTCTCTTCCTTTTATTTATCAATGACCTTCTAAGCTGTACATCTAACCCTATCCACTCATATGCTGATGATTCCACCCTCCACCTTTCCATTCGGTTCCCTCAACGTCCATCTCAGCAGTTACTTCAACAAAAAAGGGATGAGGCTATGGCACACCTAATGTGTGATTTGGCTCGTATCTCTAATTGTGGTAAAAATAATGTTATTTTTAATGCATCCAAAACTCAGTTCTTACACTTATCAACCCGACAAAATCTTCCTCAGGATTACCCACTAATGTTTAATAATGAACAATTATGTCCTGCATCATCCTTGAACATGCTTGGGGTTTCATTCTCTCGGGATTTGTCTTGGAAAGAACATATTACATCTCTTGTGAAATCTGCTTCCAAGAGATTAGGTGTGCTGGGCCGATTCCGAACTTTCTTTACCCCTGCACAGTTGTTGACCTTCTACGTGTGTTTTATTCGCCCATGTATGGAGTACAACTCTCATGTGTGGGGAGGCTCCCCACATGCAGCTTTTCGTCTCATTAACTCTCCTTCTCTTACTGATTCCCTTCAACCTTTGTCTCTTCGCCGCACTGTTGCATCTTTATCTCTCTTCTATCGCTGCTTCAATGGTCACTGTTCCTCTGAACTGTCTGCTTGCATCCCTAAACCTCTACGACGGGCACGTAGTACCCGTCTAGCAACAAACTCTCATCCCTTTTCTGTCCAACTCTCTAATGCAAGAATTAACCGTTACTCCCAGTCCTTCATTTATGCAACTGGTCAACTCTGGAACTGTCTTCCTCTGTCTGTATTTCCTACTTCCTATGATCTCCAGTCTTTCAAACGCAGTGTGTCCAGGCATCTCGAATTGAACGGATCTTGAATTTGGCTCTCTTTTGTACTGTTTTTGCTTTTTCTTGGAGGGAACAGTATGCAGGCCTGTGGCCTTTGGTTCCTTCTTCCTTGCATAAAAAAAAAAATGAGAGTGCTCTGTGCTGGATGAATAAAAATGGTGAAACTAATGTCATTTTAGCTAACACCATGAATGGAGATGTGAGGATCAATAAAGGAACCTGTATTTGTAGGTTAGAGATATGCCCAGCCCCTATACGGGAAGTGACAGTAGGGGGAACGTCCAGTAGAGTTAGCTCGTCAGACAGACAGTGCATAAAGGAGCATTTGGTTTGCTCAGATAATTCTGACGTGACAAACGATTTACTAGACGTTCTGGAAAAACATCGACAAGCCGTTGCATTACCTGGTGAAAACTTTGGTTGTACAAATCTAATCCAACACTATATTAACGTAAAACAAGAGACAAAACCGATTTACGTACCAGCATACAGAATTGCTCACTCGCAACGTGCACTAGCAAAGCAATATGTCGATGAAATGTTAAGTTTGGACATCATTGAACCTTCAGTATCCCCATGGAACTCACCACTCTTCTTTGTACCTAAACAAAATGGTGAGATGAGGGCAGTTGTTGATTATCGCAAACTTAATCAGGTAACCATTCCCGACCGTTTTCCCATGCCATTGTTAAGTGACGTCCTGCACAACATTGGACCAGAAAATATGGTCTTTTCTACAATCGATTTATTAAGTGGCTATTATCAGATAGGATTAGATGCAGAATCCTGCAAGTACACTGCTTTCTCTACTGATAGTGGCCATTATCAGTATAAGAGAATGCCGATGGGATTGATGATGGCTCCTGGCACATTCCAGCGACTGATGAATAGCGTATTGGCTGGAATGCGACCGTATATTTGTCTATCTGGACGACATCATAGTTGCAACACCCACACTAGCAGAACATCTACAGAAGTTAGATCAGCTACTACACAAGTTAGCCAGTGCAGGTTTAAAAATTAAGCTGTCTAAATGTAAATTTTGCTTTAAGGAAATAAAATTCTTAGGCCACAGACTAGATGCAGTGGGGATCCACACCTCTCAGGACAAAATAAAAGCAATAAGAAATTTCCCAGAACCCACTAATGTGGATGAAGTAAGACAATTTTTAGGGCTCGCCGGATATTATAGGGCGTTTATACAACACTTCTCTCACATAGCCCAACCCTTTTTTCTCCTGCTGAAAAAACAAGCGGTAATTCAGTGGGGAGAGGAACAAAAAAAAATGCATTTAATGAATTAAAAGATAAACTTACATGTGCACCTTGCCTGGCTTATCCTAACTTCACAAAGCCGCTCATAATTTGCAAAGATGCTTCTCTCAAAGGTTTAGGTGCTGTATTGATTCAAGAGGATAAACGAGGCAAATACCAACCCATTGCTTTTGCCAGTAGGCAAATAAAAGGAGCAGAGAAAAATTTCTGTATAACAGACTTGGAAGCCCTAGCGGTAATATTTGCTCTACAGAAACATAAAGGTTACACGATATCACCTGCACTGTTAGGTAAATACCCAGTCCCTAACCAACCATGGGACGTTGTCGCGGTTGATTTACTTAAATTACCCTTAACTACCAATCACAATATCTATTTGTTGCTACTGATCATTTCTCACGATATGTGATCTTGATTCCAATTAAGGATAAAACAGCAGAAGCAGTCGCACGGGTACTCATTGATAGTGTGATCTGTAGGTTCACCACACCAAAGGTGCTAATAAGCGACAATGGTGGTGAATTTAACTCTGAAATTTTGCAGGACATTTTTAAACAATACAATATTAAGAAGGTTAATATCTTGGCCTACCATCCAGCTTCCAATGGATTGGTGGAAAGGCAGAATCAGAAAAGATTAGATGTACTACGGCACATCCTCAGTGACAATTATGCAAACTGGGATGACTGGATCCCAAGATTTGAAGCATCACTCAATTGCGCAATTAATAAATCCGTAGGAGATACACCTCATTTCATCATTTACGGGTCTGACAAACGTCTCCCTTACGAAACGTTAGAAGGCGAGCAAATTCTCATATATAATTATGACGATTATCCTAAACTTCGCTTACGTGAATTTCAAGAAATACTCATAAGGGTAAAGAAACAGTTAATGATGTCTAAGGAAGAAATGACAGAATCATTCAATAAGAAGGCAAAAGAATCAAACATCAGCATAGGTGATATTGTCTATGGCCTCATTCACACTAGAGACAACAAACTGTCACAAATTTTGAAGGCCCATACAGAGTAATAAAGAGAAGAGCTAATAAGGCAATGATTAAGCCACTATCGAGTGACGAAGAAAAAGAAATATATATTGATCATTTAAAAAAGGTCTCAATAAACTTAGCTTGCATATATAAAGCACCGGACACGACCGAAAATCCTAGTACACACTGTGAAAATAAGCCTGAAGCAATAAACACATATCGGAATAAATTGCGGTCGCATACCAAACAGACAAACATAGGTGCAACCAATACAGCTCTCACCGTAACAAGGCATTTACGTGACTTAGGAATCGATTTGGACTCCTTTTATAGGTAAGAACGGATATCTAATACAGGTGTTCTTTCGGTAGGTAAAGATGAGGCGAATAATTCCATGGATCATGTTCCTGTTGATATCAAGAGGATCACCTCACTTGAATCCTCAACATATAGTACGGCAGGGGTGCGTGATCGCCCCAACAGCTTAAACGGCAATAGTACAGGACATAATAAGTACTGAAATTAGTCTGGACGTACTGTAAGATATACCAGTGATGTTACAGGAAATATCAGGACCACTCAGAACTCTGGAACTGGTATTAACACGCCCTTCTTCAAAGCTCACCACACACAGGAAGTATGTGAATTAATGAAATTAACTGATTGGAAGCTAGAACAGGCTAAGCACGTAATGATCACCATGATCCAGAACATCCCATCAGCTGGGAGTAACACACTTAGGACAGGAAACAATATCACGAATACACGTAACAGACGCGGTTTGTTCGACTTAGGTGGAGCAATTTTAGGGAACATTTTTGGACTAGCTACAGAAAATGATCTAGAGGAAATAAATAACAAATTTAACAAAATAGCACAAGTTCTCTCATACCAACATAAGTTGGCTGACACTGAAAACACCTTAATGCTGACGATTGTAAAGAACCTAAGGAAAGCAGAAGCATCAACTCTAGGAACTGTGGATAAAGTAAATGCACTAGAAGGTAACAATACACTATTCCAACACTTCTCAGTGATCATGGAACATATTGACTTAATAATCCAACAGTTGGACAACACCAGGGCTCAGTATCAGTCTTTCAAGAAAGGAATTGCTAATGCAGGTAACGGAAGGATCACTATTAATTTACTACCCATTCACAACCTCAGGCAAATCATTAATCAAGGCATACATAAGCATGGTCTGAAACCTTTGTTTGAGGAAAGAAATTTAATGTTATATTATCCACACTTGGAAGTAACACTGACAACATCAATAGTAGTCCATGTACCGTTCGTAACAGATGACTTTTTCACAGTCTATCACATATACCCTTTTCCTTCTAAGAAAGATGACTCATTAGTCACCATCAATATCAAAACAGAAGTCATCATGGTTTCCGAGAAACAGGACGCCGTAGCTTTCACTAGTGACACAGCAGTGGAACACAAATGTCGCACATCATTACATGCATTTCACCTTTGTCCTGCGTACATCTTCACGTTTCAGTCAGCTGAGACAGTCCCTTGTGAAATGGCTATCATAAAAAATCATGACATCCCTCATCATTGCAACTTCACATTTGCGCCAGATAAACTCATTCATCATCAACGCATTGGACATTCATAGTTCTTCTACTTCACTCAAAATACATCAGTTTTTGTGACCTGCCCAGATACATCTCCAGTCCACACATCAGCATCCGGTTTATACATCTCACCAGATTACTGTGCAGTCATGACACCTACATTATCCACCTTGCCCACTAAAAACCATTATGCCATTCTCAACCCCACACACAAGTACTTCCAGCCATTGTCTAGGATGAACTTAAATGCATGCTCACGCATTAAGTTGACTTCACCCAAGTATGAAACCATGCAACTAATAAATCAGACAATACAACCTTGGGAAGAATACAGTAGGATTATGTTTAACCCATATTATGTATACAGCCCAGCTCCAGCCATCTTTGTGATTTTCTCCATCATATTTGTTGTATTACTTTTGGCCATGCACTGAATGCAAGCGAGAATTGCTAACCTTGAATCAGTGTTTAAGAACTGTTCTGTACAAGTGAGACAAACTGTGTCAATAGTGTATATACTGTACATGTATGTTTTATATAAAATAACGAAATATGGGTTACACATAATATAGGCTTACTTTAATTATACTATTATATCTCATTTATATATGAGTGTTTGGAAACTCCCTGTACTGTTGTTAGCAGATGATACTGTGTTGTTGAGCTAAGACGAAGTTTAGCTGCAAGGCTTGGTAGATAAGTTTGGGAGAGTATGTGAGAAACGGAATCTAAAGGTGGATGTAGGGAAGAGTAAAGTGATGGTCTTCGAGAGAAGAGAAGCCAGTGAATGTACAGTGAAATTGGATGGGAAGGATATGGAGAATGTGAGTGAATTTAAGTACTTGGGCAGTGTGATGAGTAAGGATGGAAGTCTGGAGGGTGAAGTGCTCGAAAGGGTGTAGCAGGGAAGGAAGGTTACTGGTTCGTTGAAAGCAGTGATAAGAAACAGGGAGGTGAGCATGGAAGTGAAAAAGTTGTTACATGACAGTACTGTGATACCAACTCTGACATATGGAAGTGAAGCTTGGACCCTGTTGGAATGACAGAAGTCAAGAGTGAGAGCAGTGGAAATGAGTTATTTGAGAGGAGCATGTGGAGTCACATGGAGAGACAGACTAACAAATGAGGAAGTGAAGGAGCGTTGTGATGTGGTTGAGGACGTGTTGGGAAGCGTTAGGAGAAACACGTTAAGGTGGTTTGGGCATGTGGAGAGGATGGAGAGTGAAAGACTGACGAGAAGAGTGTATGTGAGTGAGGTGGAGGGGGCGAGAGGGAGGGGGAGGCCGAGGATGAGATGGAGGAATGGAGTGGAGAGGTATATGAGAGAGGGGGGTGTGAGTTGGGAGCGTGGTAGTGAAATGACAAGGGACAGAGTGACATGGAGGCAATTTGTTTGCGGCCACCCCGTGCGGGATTGAGGCGTCTGGCAATAGATAGATAGATATATATGAATATATACAGCAAGACCTTCTCATATATATTGTATAACTGACTACATTAGACTTGCCATTGTATTATTTTAAGTATATGTACAATTCTATAACTACAGTGAGTCCATTATCCCAATTATGTAACTTTTACAACATTATGTACTTCACTTACTTGACTTACATGTTGATTGTAATATGTATTAATATATTAAGGACAATATTTCCTGTCCTTGGTACGACAGCAGGCGTGACCGAGCGATATGTAGGCATAATATGTTATAACAATACTATATGGAAGTACTGTATGCAACTGTATAGCTATAGGTAACAATATGTAAAACAGGTAGTTATGTCTGAGCTCTTCAGGAAGAGTTAGAGAACACATCCCCTTACCCAGACTAATCAAGAATGCCAAACACCCTGATCATGTGCCGGAAACGTGGACGACACACACACACACACGCACAGACGTCCGACCATGTACGCCCACACACTTTAGCCGAAGCTAGAGGGAGATATAAGTCCCATATCACATGTAGGAAGGTTAGAAATGAAAGGGAGAGAATGGGATAGAGAATGCCCGAGCACAATTAGGGCAGGGTAAGGAGAAAGGGGAGACTGGCCGCCACGCTAAGATCATTGTAAATCGCTATCAAGATAAATGTACAATAAAACTCAGTAACCCAAGAGTGCTGTAACTCACCTTCATTGATAATACGTCTCACGACTTTATTCTGGTTGTATTAAATAACCCATTATCGACTTTCCAACAAGTACCTCCGACCACGCTACCGAGACACACACTCATGTACGTATATGTGCCACTAGCAAACATTGCCACCTCTGGCTTTATCTCTGGTGTATTAATAATAACGATGTTCCCAGGATGCCGGTGTTAAATTTAATGATGATAAATCTTCCAATCTGCATCCCTGATTCGTGGCATTCAGAGGCCCATAAGCTGAATCGTGGCATTAAGATATCACTAATTCGATTGGTGGCATTTAGAGGTCAATAGTTCGGTTTGAGGTTAGTTAATTCGATTTGCAGGCCGGCCACAGGAACTTTGTCGAACGTTTTCAAACCTAACTCTGAAACATGGACAAAGGAGTCAATATTCAGTGGCTGCCTATCAGCTGTGAGGAGGAGATTTTTATTTTTATTTTTTTTACGTACCTTTTACCTTTTCTCTACACAGGGCAACATATGCGCCAGGCCTTATGAAGTGCTGGTGGCGGCTATTATTGATGGTGGACGCTGTGATGGCGAAGGCACGGAGAATGGATGGGCAGGAGGTGGGCGTGGAGCAGACTGGGGAGATGGTGCATCAGGTAGTGGAACAGCATCTCACCGGCTGTCAACTAATGCTCTTAACAACCACACCACATTCACCTGTTGTCTCTGCAATCCTAAGGTAAGTGTCTAATCAGAAAATCAATAATTGCTTGTTTCTGTTCAATCTCTAAAGTGTTGTTCTGTACCCATGGAGTACTACTTATTCAAGATTATATTTTTGATATCCTTGGGGTTTGTTGAGAATGGAAAGATATAAGTGACAATGAATTTTCAAATGCGTTACATGGGCAATTTGAGATTTTTTCTTTTTTGTCTTCCCCCCTGTGGCGGGGGGGGGACATAATCTGGCCGCACTATGGGTGGTACTACTACTCTGCGGCCAGATTGTGTTAGGAAGAATTCCGCCACCGTATTCCCTGCGTCTCGTAAAAGGCGACTAAAAGGGGCGGGGTGAGGGGACTAGGGACCCCCTCCTCTGTTTTTTAGTTCCTAAAAAGAGACAGGCCAGAGAAAGGGATGGGGGATCGAGTTATCCCCGTACCCTGAAGGTTGGGTCTATGAATGTGCGTGGTTGTAGTACGATTGAGGCTAAAAGGGAGGAGATTGGGAGAATGTTTGTGAGAAGAAAGTTGGATGTGTTAGCTTTGAGTGAAACAAAGATGAAAGGGAAAGGTGAGTCTACATTTGGAAGTGTGAATGGAAGATGGTCAGGTGTAGATAGAGGAAGGGCAAGAGAAGGTGTGGCCTTGTTAGTGAGCCCAGAAGTACAGCAGTGTGTGACTGAATGGAAAGAGGTGTCATCGAGACTGATGTGGGTGAAAGCGAAACTTGAACGTGAGTTGTGGGTATTTGTGAGTGCATATGGGCCTGGTAGTGAAAGGGATGAAGAAGAGAAGGAGTCTTTCTGGAATGATGTTGATGAGTGTTTGCAGAGCTTTGGAGCAAATGTGAATGTGGTAATGATGGGGGATCTGAATGCTAGAGTGGGAAATGTAGCAGTTGAAGGTGTAGTTGGTATGCATGGTGTGCCTGGAAGAAATGAAAATGGGGAACGAATGATAGGCGTGTGTGTTGGGCGAGGGATGGTGATTGGGAATACCTTGTTTGAGAAGAAAGATATTTATAAGTATACATGGGTGAGACAGGAGGGTGGAAGGGTTGTTGACAGAGCATTGATGGACTATGTGGCTGTTTCCAGGAATGTAATAGGAAGATTGTTAGATGTGAGAGTTTTGAGAGGGGAGGGTGGAGGTATGTCTGACCACTACCTGGTGGAGGGAAAGTTGAGAGTAGGTAAGAGATGGGTGAGAGCTAGGAGAGTTAGGTGTGGCAGGGAGGTTTTGAAAGTGAGTGAGTTGGATAAAAGAGAGAAAATGATAGAGTATCAGGAGAAATTGAGAGATCAGTGGAATGCAGTGAAAGATCAGGAGAGTGGCAGTGTGGAGGAGGAATGGCAGTTGTTTAAGAGTGCTGTGGTGGGGCATGCAGAAGAGGTGTGTGGTGTGAGACGAGTGGGTGGTGGTGTAAGGAAGGGAAGTGAATGGTGGTGCAAGGAAGTAAGTATGGCTGTGGGTGAGAAGAGACATGCATATGAAGTGTGGCTGCAGAGGAGGGATGAGGTGTCATATAAGAGGTATAACGAAAAGAGGAATAGGGCGAGAAGGGTTGTGCGTGGTGCTAAAGTGAAAGCAGATGAGAGGTGGGGTAGGCGGATGACTGAGAATTTTCAGGAGAATAAGAAAATGTTTTGGAAGGAGGTGAAAAGGGTGCGAAAGGGAGAGTCTGGGAAGGAGGAGCGAGTAAAAGCAGAGGATGGAAGGATGTTAAATGAGATGGATGCAGTAAGGAAGAGATGGGCGGAGTACTTTGAAAGATTGTTGAATGTAGAGGAGGAAAGGGAGGCTCAGAATGTGGCAGATGGAAGGGTGCAAGGAATAGATGTGTTGGGAGAGTTGAATGAATCCTTGATTACGATGGAGGAAGTGCAAGAGGCAGATGAAAACAGGAAAAGCTGCAGGTATGGATGGGTGTGCTGTGGAATGCCTGAAATGTGGTGGAGCAACTATTGCTGACTGGTTAGTAAGATTGTTGAATGTGTGCTTTGTGCAAGGTATGGTGCCAATTGACTGGGTAAGTGCGTGTGTGGTCCCATTATATAAAGGTAAGGGTGATAAGTATGAATGTACTAGTTTTAGAGGTATAAGTCTGTTGAGTGTGGTAGGTAAGGTGTATGGTAGAGTGTTAATTAAGAGAGTTAGAGAGGGTACAGAGGGAGTGATTGGTGATGAGCAGTGTGGCTTTAGGAGAGGGAGGGGATGTGTGGATCAGGTGTTTGCTGTGAGATAGGTGTGTGAAAAGTATTTAGCGAAAGGTAAGGATGTGTTTTGGGCAATCATGGATTTAGAGAAAGCATATGATAGAATTGATAGGGAGGCTTTGTGGAATGTTTTAAGATTGAATGGGCTTGATGGCAGGTTACTAAAAGGAGTGAAAAGTTTTTATGTAAATAGTAGAGCGTGTGTAAGAGTGGGAAATACTGTGAGTGATTGGTTTCCCGTGAGAGTGGGGCTGCGGCAGGGATGTGTGATGTCGCCTTGGTTGTTTAATATTTATATGGATGGTGTTGTAAGGGAGGTGAATGCAAGAGTGTTAGATGGAGGACTGAGTCTGGTGAATGATGGTAGAGAGTGGAATCTGAAGCAGCTGCTGTTTGCGGATGATACTGCACTGGTGGCTGATTCAGAGGAGAGATTGAGACTGTTGGTAGAGGAGTTTGGAAGGGCATGTGAAAGGAGGAAACTGAAAATAAATGAGAATAAGAGTAAAGTGATGAAGTGTACGAGGTTGATAGATGGTAGGAGGATGATTATAGTTTTGAATGGTGAGTTGCTTGAGGAGGTTGAGTGTTTTAAGTACTTAGGGTCACATGTTGCTGCGGATGGAAGAATAGATGCAGAAGTGAAGTTTAGAATGAATGAAGTTGGAAAGGTGCTAGGAGGAATGAAAAAAGTGTTTGGATGTCGTTCACTCAGAATGGATGTAAAGAGAAGGCTGTATTAGGGTGTTGTGGTACCGACTGCATTATATGGGGCTGAAACATGGAATATGGGTGTAGCAGAGAGGAAAAGTTTGAATGTAATGGAGATGAGGTGTCTGAGGAGTATGTGTGGAGTGACGCGTATGGATCGAGTGAGAAATGATGAAGTGCGAAGGAGAACTGGAATTGTTCGGGAGATGGCTGATCGAGTTGAACAGAGGGTGTTGCGATGGTTTGGGCATATGGAGAGAATGGATGATGAGCGATTGATGAAAAAGATAACTAGATCTGATGTGAGAGGCGTAAGGCTGAGAGGAAGACCACGAATATGATGGATGGACAGTGTGAAGAGAGCGTTGGATGCGAGAGGGTTGTCTGTTGAGCAAGGAAGAGTGGCTGTGCGTGATAGAAATGAATGGAGAGAAATTGTGAATGAATAAATGATGACGTAGCCCTGAGAGGATATTCTCCTGCATTTTGTCTGATCAGCTGATCAGGTCAGGTGCAGGTAAGGGGCTGGATCCATTATGATGTGGCAGGGGTAAACCAGCTTTGCTGTCGGGCCCTGCTGCGGATGTCACTGACTGCACTGCGTGGTTGACCCTCGTGCGGTGTGGTGCGGTGAGGATCTGTCCCTTCTCCCCTCTGGGGCTAACATGCGAATGAATGTGTATGAGTGGATGAGTAAATTGGTAGTGTGTTGACCTGTCTCGGCTACCTCCCTTGTCTTGGGGGAAGCAGCCTAGGTATATAGATAGATAGATCTTCCACCTTTTCTGGTCCACTGGGAAAGTAGGGCTTGGTGGTAGGCTACTCAGTCCTAACATTTAAGGCGAGGGTGACGAACCTTGCTCGTCTCTGGTTAGCAAATGTGAGAACCAAATACCTCAACCACTCCTCAGGATTAAACTCATATGGACATCGTCTGGTTGGAGCGTCATAACTCATTAGACAACCAAGCGTTTTCTTTATTAAGTTACCACTCAGTCTATATTTTCCTGGGTTTCACTAAACCATCTGACTTGTCATACAGTATAGACCCAGCTTAAGACATTAATACACTGAGTGAGTGGTTGGTGGGTGCCCATATGACCTATGCACATCCTATGATAAGGAGGAGTATGGTGCAGGAGGGATCACAAGATGTCTCAAGTTTTTTTTTTTATGCAAGGAAGAAGGAACCAAAGGCCACAAGCCTGCATACTGTTCCTTCCAAGAAAAAAGAAAAAACAATACAAAAGAGAGCCAAATTAAAGATACGTTCAATTCGAGATGCCTGGACACACTGCGTTTGAAAGACTGGAGATCATAGGAAGTAGGAAATACAGACAGAGGAAGACAGTTCCAGAGTTGACCAGTTGCATAAAAGAAGGACTGGGAGAAACGGTTAACTCTTGCATTAGAGAGTTGGACAGAAAAGGGATGAGAGTTTGTTGCTAGACGGGTACTACGTGCCCGTCGTAGAGGTGGAGGGATGCAAGCAGACAGTTCAGAGGAACAGTGACCATTGAAGTAGCGATAGAAGAGAGATAAAGATGCAACATTGCGGCGAAGAGACAAAGGTTGAAGGGAATCAGTAAGGGGAGGAGAGTCAATGAGACGAAAAGCCTTTGACTCCAGCCTATTGAGAAGAGCTGCATGTGGGGAGCCTCCCCACACATGAGAGTTGTACTCCATACACGGGCGAATAAAACCTGTGTACTAGGTCAATAACTGTGCATGGGTAAAGAAAGTTCGGAATCGGCCCAGCACACCTAATCTTTTGGAAGCAGATTTCACAAGAGTGTAATATGTTCTTTCAAAGACAAATTCCGAGAGAATGAAACCCCAAGCATGTTCAAGGATGATGCAGGACATAACTGTTCATTATTAAACATTAGTGGGTAATCCTGAGGAAGATTTTGTCGGGTTGATATGTTTAAGAACTGAGTTTTTGATTCATTAAAAATAACAAGATTATTTTTACCCCAATCAGAGATACGAGCCAAGTCAGACATTAGGTGTGCCATAGCCTCATCCCTTTTTTGTTGAAGTAACTGCTGAGATGGACGTTGCGGGAACCGAATGGAAAGGTGAAGGGTGGAATCATAATCATATGAGTGGATAGGGTTAGATATACAGCTTAGAAGGTCATTGATGAATAAAAGGAAGAGAGTAGGTGATAGGACAGAGCCTTGAGGAACACCACTGATGATAGGTCAAGGAGAGGAACGATGGCCGTCTATAACAGCGGCTATAGAACGACCAGACAGGAAGCTAGAGATGAAAGCACAGATAGAAGGATAGAAACCGTAGGAGGGCAGTGTGGAAATCAAAGATTTATGCCAGACTCGATCGAAAGCCTTTGAGATGTCAAGTGCAATGACAAAGCTTTCGCCAAAGTCCCGAAAGGAGGAGGACCAAGAGTCTGAAAGGTAGGTGAGAAGATCGCCAGTGGAGCGTCCCTGACGGAACCCATACTGACGATCAGAAAGAAGGTTGAGGCAGGAAAGATGCTTTAAAATTTTTCTGTTAAGAATTGACTCGAAAACTTTTGAGACACAGGATGTTAAAGCAATTGGACGATAGTTAGAGGGTTGGGAATGGTCACCCTTCTTTGGGACTGGCTGAATGAGAGCAAACTTCCAGCAAGAAGGAAAGGTAGAAGATGATAGACAAAGGCGAAAGAGTTTACCTAGGCAGGGTGTAAGCACAGAAACACTCTTAAGTAATTCCAAGAGACTAAACTGTTTTCAACTGAATGGGAGTAAGACAATAATACAGATTAGGATATTTCACATGCAAACTACAATATAATATATCGTGTCTCATGTAAGCAAGTCAACCAACACGATTTTGAATCAACAGGCATTTCATAACAGTCATCGTGAATGGGGTCCCGATATGCGTGCAGTGATATATTCTATTGATCTTGTATACAAAGGAGAGTAAATGACTTTGAATAACTTCCAAACAAAAGAACGATTCAACAAACAATGGGCCCCAAACCATGACTACTTGTGATGCATACAGTGGCATGGAAAAGAAATGGGTCTGTGCACTGTGGGAAACAATTATATAGGTTGATATTGTGGTTAACAAATACTGTTGTACATGACCTAGTGAATATGTAGTTGTCAACCCAGGGTATTTTCACCTGGACGTCACCTTGTTTGGGGGATAACAAAGTTGAAGACGGATTATTTGTTTCTAATCTTCAGTACTGGATCAGGGAACTGGAGATTTCTCCTATAACAGGCATATGCAGTGAAGCATCGTCAGTGGTTGCTACCTTCTCATGAAGTGTGTCCACTGATGATGTGTAAGTCTCTGTGCACAATTTGAAGAGAAGTCCCATTCACTGCCAAGTGGTAGATTCTTAAATCATCTATGACTGAAGTAAGCCAAAGAAAGAAGCTGGTATCCAGTACGTGCTTCTTGGTAGAATGGTGACTTAGGGATGTCTGTCTTTATGGTAAGCCGAAGCAAGGAAGCTAGTTATCGTCTGATAATTTTACATTCCTGTATTTTCTGCTCCAAAACACGTCCTGAGGTCTAAGGCATATATTTTCATTAGCTTTGGAGGCCCTCTCACACCTCTTCCTTATCGATATATTTTTAATACTACACACAACTGTTTTGTTGAGGGTTATTTATAACTTTGTCATATCAGCACACTCTGTAGGAAGAACGTACAGGGGAATATTACCGTGCCATATGCAGAAATTAACTGGAAAGGATGAAATGCCAGAAAGCCTCTTTAGGGGCCGAGAATGCGGTAGTGAAACTGCACAGTGATAAGAGGGCATCGTAGTGACTGGCTCAAGATCAAGATTAGAGCGAAACAAGTTGTGTGATGATCCCTTGGCTGTTCAGTATTGATGAGGTTATGAAAGAGGTAAAGACTCGAGCTATGGAGAAAAGGATGAGGCTCGTAATGAATGGTGAATGATGGAGTATCTCAGGTAAATGGTGAACTGTGGAGTATCTAAGGTGAATGGTGAATGGTGGAGTATCTCAGGTAAATGGTGAACTGTGGAGTATCTAAGGTGAATGTTTTTTTTTGTCCGACTCTGGGCATAGGCTTCACAGCCTGCTATCAAGGCCCAGGAGTCCTCCTACATACCATACACCTCCACATGTCACCACTTCGGCGCTAACACCCACCTTCCATATTGAATACATGCTAGGGCTGTCTCATACAGGACTGGTGTATTGGTATTAGAGGGGGTATTTTTACGACATGTCGGCGGGACTTCTGGTAGATCAGTAAAGCCCAGTTTAATGAAATTCAAATCCTTAAACTGTTCCCTGCCACAGCGCAGATTTGAACATGTGTCCGTCGGGATTGCAGGCCACCTCTCTACCGATTGAGCCACCGCCTCCCCCAAGTATCTCAGGTATCTCAGGTAAATGGTGAATGATAGAGTATCTCAGGTAAATGGAGAATGGTGGAGTATCTCAGGTAAATGGTGAATGGTGGCGTATCTCAGGTAAATGGTGAATGATGGAGTATCTCAGGTAAATGGTGAACTGTGGAGTATCTCAGGTAAATGGTGAAGGATGGAGTATCTCAGGTATATGGTGAATGGTGGAGTATCTCAGGTGAATGGTGGAGTATCTCAGGTAAATGGTGAATGCTGGAGTATCTCAGGTAAATGGTGAATTGCGGAGTATCTCAGTTAAATGGTGAATGGTGGAGTACCTCAGGTAAATGGTGAATGGTGGATTATCTCTTTAAAATTCTTTAATATGCTGGGTCAAAAACAATCCCTCGTCTCGATGAACTGATATTCCAAGCTTCTGATGCCTGCTGTCGTGGTGTTGTTATGCCAGTTAATATTTGGCAAATTAAAATCCATTAATATTACCATATCCTTTATTATTTATATACTTCATTTACCTTCAGTTTCACCTTTAAAAAATTGTCACCTTCTTTCTTACTACTTTTTAGGTTCCTATATATTGATGTGAGCACTAAAGACTCTTTCACACCTTTCACTTTGATGTATCAATTCAGTAATGTTATGCAAAAGAAATTTCATTAAAAGACAGATCTCTCCTTAGATAAATGATCAGTCCTCTTCCTTCTTCAACAATTTAAAAATTGCTGTCAATCAGTTCGTAGTCATCTATACTGTGTTCTGCCAATTGTCTCTCAAATCTCATATTTTTGGCCTAGTTTCCTGTAAAACACTGTGAGATTTAATCTTATTTTCAGAAATCCTGCCTTTTAATTCCCAGAATTCACCAGATGAATAAAACTTCCACACTACTAAACATTAAAAAAATTATAATAATAACTTTTTATTATGCAAGGAAGAAGGATCCAAAGGCCATGGCGCCGTATACTGTTCCTTCCAAGAAAAAAAAAACAATTCGAAAGAGAGCCAAATTCAATATCCATTCATTTCGAGATGCCTGAACACTGCGTTTGAAAGACTAGAGATCATTGGAAGTAGGGAATACAGACAGAGGAAGACAGTTCCAGAGTTGACCAGTTGCATAAATGAAGTACTGGGAGTAACGGTTAACTCTTCCATTAGAGAGCTGGACAGAAAAGGGATGACAGTTTGTTGCAAGACAGATTCCTCGTGCCCGTTGTAGAGGTTGAGGGATGCAAGCAGACGGTTCAGAGGATCAGTGACCGTGGAAGTAGCGAAAGAAGAGAGATAAAGATGCAACAGTGCGGCGAAGAGACTGAAGTTGAAGGGAATCAGTAAGAGGAGGAGAGTTAATGAGACGAAAAGCCTTTGACTCCACTCTATTGAGAAGAACTGCATATGGGGAGCCACCCCATACATGAGAGTTGTACTCGATACAGGGGTGAATAAAACTCGTGTGCAAGGTCAACATCTGCGCAGGGGTAAAGAAAGTTCGGAGTCGGCTTAGCTCACCTAATCTCTTGGAAGCAAATTTCACAAGAGACGTAATATGTTCTTTCCAAGATAAATCCCGAGAGAATGAAACCCCAAGCATGTTCAAGGATGATGCACGACTGAGCTGGACATTATTAAACATTAGTAGGTAATCCTGAGGAAGATTTTGTCAGGTTGATAATTGTAAAATCCGAGTATTTGATGCATTATAAATAACAAGATTATTTTAACCCCAGTCAGAGATATGAGCCAAGTCATTCCTTGTTTGCTGAAGTAACTGCTGAGATGGACGTTGCGGAAACCAAATGGAAAGGTGAAGGGTGGAATCATCATCATATGAGTGGATAGGGTTAGACATACAGCTTAGAAGGTCAATGATGAATAAAAGGAAGAGAGTTGGTGATAGGACAGAGCCCTGAGGAACACCATGTTGATAGGTCTACGAGAAGAACGATGGCCGTCTAAAACAGCGGCTATAGAACGACCAGAAAGGAAGCCAGAGATGACGGCACAGATAAAACGACAGAAACCGTAGGAGGGAAGTTTGGAAATTAAAGATTTATGTCAGACTCGAACGAAAGCCTTTGAGATGTCAAGTGCAATGGCAAAGTTTTTGCCAAAGTCCCGGAAGGAGGATGACCAGGAGTCTGAGAAGATTGCCAGTGGAGCATCCCTGACGGAACACATACTGACGATCAGAATGAAGGTTGTGACAGGAAAGATGCTTTAAGATTATTCTGTTAAGAATTGACTCGAAAACTTTTGAGACACAGGATGTTAAAGCAATTGGACGATAGTTAGAGGCTTGGGAATGGCCACCCTTCTTTGGGACAGGCTGAATGAGAGCAAACTTCCAGCAAGAAGGAAAGGTACAAGTTGATATACAAAGGCGAAAGAGTTTACCTTGGCAGGGTGTAAGCACAGAAGCACAGTTCTTGAGGACAACAGGAGGGACTCCATCAGGCCCATACACCTTGTTAGTATTGAGGCCAGTGATGGCAGAAAATACATCAGCTGAAAAAATTTTAATGTCAGTCTTCAGGAAGTTAGAGGGGGGAAGTGATGGAAGAACAGCAGGGGAATCGTCTAAGGTGGAATTGGAGGAGAAAGTCTGAGTGAAGAGATCTGCTTTATCAGTAGAATAAATAGCTACAGAGCAATCAGAGTAGAAAAGAAGAGGGATGGATGATGAGGTAAAGTTGTTAGAAAGGTTTTTGGCAAGGTGCCAGAAGGAGCGAGAAGAATTCGAGTTGGAGAGTTGAGTACATTTAGCACGGATGAAGTTATTTTTAACAGAGGGAAGAACAGACTCAGCAAGATTCCGGGCAGAAATTTTTAAAAAATGTGTTTCAGGGGTGAGTTGGCTCTGGTACCTTTTATAGGCCCTCTCCTTGTTGCGGACAGCATTAGAACACGCGTGATTAAACCAAGGCTTTCTTGCATTAGTCAGAGTGTATGAGAAAGATATATATATATATAATATA